>OVBA01000530.1:0-63864 GCA_900406435.1 Lepidium aucheri | reverse complement strand
TAACCGTGCATTCAGCCAAAACAACCTATATTGTGAAACGGAGGGAGTAGTATAGTTTCCGATAAACCTATCATCTTATTACTATTTTTGAAATGTGTTTTAATTTTAGAATCTAGACAAAGACATTACATTTATGGCAACTCCTTCGCTGGCGGAATAATGAAAGCACTTATACCAAGCGACTCAATAAGTGATTCTGAAGAAAATTAATCTCTCTCTCATATAAGTATGTTTTACCTGAATTCTTTAAATTTACCTGATATATCTTTGAAATACTCAGAATCTATGATAAATTTGATTCGACCCATTAATATAGCATATTAAATTCGAGTGAGACTTATCAAATATGATTTGGATAAGTTTTGTAAAGTGATATATCATATTATAAATTTAACATATTCTTCTCAACAAATAAATAGACAAGACCCATCGTAAGTCAAAACCAATTCCCTAAAAACATTTTTAACCTTCCGTCTAAGATTTAAATTTTTCCAAATGATCAAAAGTTATTTAAAATTACATATTATTAAATAATAAATAAATAAAAATTATGTTTTTTTACATTTTGGTGGAAAACCACATTCATTTTTTTTTTGTTTATTCTTCTTATTATACTATATAGACGGTTTATAATTGAGTAAAGCAAGTGATCATTGCTATTTAGGTAGAATAGTATATGTAGTCTATTTTTTTTTTCATTTTGATATAACTATATTTTTAATTCTTAAAATATGGTTTTCCACCAAATTCACCATTAATTTTTTTCCATCATTTTCTAAGCACCATATTCTTCATTGTGGTTTTGGTCAAAAATATTATTAACCAGATTTACGGTAAAAAAACATGTTTTTCTTTCTTTTCTTTTTTTTTGTTTTTTTTGTTTTTTTTGTTTTTTGTTTTTTTTTGTAATAAACGCCTATCAAAACGTTTATGGTCAAAAATAACATTGTCTAGAACAGATTTCAGGATCTATCATACGGTTATAATTTTGAGAATATGACAAAATAACCTACTTTTTCATTTTTAATACAAAAATATACCTTATTTCATTTATTTTCCAAAACTAATTCACAAGGGTATGGAAATTATAATTACACCCTTAATGACCAAACAAAAAACTAGGAACCAAAATTACCGTTATACTCCGCATAGGAAAAAAGACTATGGAGACTTCACTTGAAGTCTTCTGGTGTTGTAGAAGACTTTCACTGAAGTCTCGTCTTTAATTATATATTTAATTTAAAATTAAAATAGTAACTATAATTATATGATCATAATTTTTATTACAAAATCTAAAAATAAACTATTATGATGTATGGAAATGAAAATTTAACAAATTGGCCACCTATAGAAAAGGAAGATCATACTACAAACTTCATCATAAACAAACTATGTCATGGTTTATGGTTTAGGGTTTAGGTATATGATAATTATGTGGAATTTGTTAAATTTTGCAATTAAAATGTACAAATGAGGTAAATTGTACATATGTCTACAAATTATAAGAATTATGACTAACATTTGGGAACATATTCCATTTGCGGTATAAAATTTACGATACAACTTTTAGAATAAAGAGTTTAGGGTTTAGGGGTTAGAGAAGACTTTAGGAGAAGTCTCCGAAGTCAAAAATTAATATTGGTTTATAACCGAAATTACCAATGAATTATAAGAAATTGAAGTGCTTTATAATTTAGGGATTAGAAGAGACTCCTAATGAAGTTAGTGAATTCAAAATTATAATTGGTTTATGGTTAACCAAAATTAACCAGCGAAGAAATTGAAGTAACATGTAATTTAGGGATTAGAGGAGACTCCAAATGAAGTTTCTGAATTCGAAATTAGAATTGGTTTACGGTTAACCAAAATTAACCAGCGAGTTGTATAAAATTGAACTGGTATATAATTTAGGGGTTAGAGGAGACTTCATTTGAAGATTTCATGTGGGATTTGTTGTGGTTTTGCATTCAAAATGTAGAAATATGATAAATAGAGTAAATTGTACATATACCGACAAATTATAAGAATTAGCTCTAATATTTGGAAAATATTCTATTTGCAATGTAAAATTTATGATAAAAAATTCATAATTTAGCATTTAGGGTTTAGGGGTTAGAGGAGACTTCATTTATAGTCTTCTAATTTGAGAAGAAGACTTCTATTGAAGTCTCCGAATTCAAAAATTAATTTGGTTTAAGGTGAACCAAAATTAACCAACAATGTTAAAAATTTGAACTAGTTTATAATTTAGGGGTTAGAGGAGACTTCATTTGCAGTCTTCTAATTCCAGAGAAAAGTTCAATTAAAGTCTCCGAATTCGAAAATTAAATTTGGTTTAAGGTGAACAAAAATTAACCAACGATTGAAAAAATTGATCTGGTTTATAATTTAGGGGTTAGAGGAGACTTCATTTGAAGTATCCTTAGAAGACTTCCATTGAAGTCTCCGAATTCAATAATTAAATTTGGTTTAAAGTCTATCATGAGGAGACTTCACATGAAGTCTCCTCTGAAAATTAAACTGGGTTGTGCTAAACCAACAATTAACTAACAATTGGACCAGAAAGTTAACCTACATATAAAAACAAATTTTAGAAAAAAACAAAAAAACTCTAACCTTCAATGTGTAAGTATACTATTCTCTCCTCCTTCAAGATCTAAGATTTTTTCACTATTTTCTCATAAATTTCGACTTTTTTCTTGCATATTCCATGAGAAGTTTCCCGCCACCAAAGCCTCTTACCTATGGCAAACATTCACCATGTCTCTCAAAAAGCTAGATTTTTTTTTGAAAATGTTGAGTTTTCTTTTTGTTTGTAAAAGTATTGATTTTTTGTGTTTTTTTTTAGTTAAAGATCTCATTTTCAAAAGAGATCTTATGAAAAATCAATTTTTAATATACTTTATAGTTAAAAGACTACAATTTCAAAGAAAAGATCTAGCTTTTGAAATTTTCTTGTGAAAGATTTCATTTTTAATGAAAATTTTGATTTTTTTTGTACTTTCTAGTTAAAGATTTGTTTTTGAAATTAGATCTTGTGAAAATTTTGAATTTTTTTTATCTTTTTCTAGTTAAAATTACATTTATAATTAATATGATGTGAACTATCTAATTTTTGATATGATTTGATATTGTTTTAAGGAAATCATAGTCTTTTGTTTTTTTTTGTAAAAAATTATATCTTTTTTTCAGAAAATTTGGGTTTTTATAGTTAATAATTGCACTTTGAATGACTTTTATAAGAAAATTTGATTTTTTTGTATAACTTTTATATTTTATAATGAATATTATGTGAAAGTTTTGATTTTTGATAGTTTTTTTATTAAAGTTTACTTTTTTATTAAAAAATTGTGTAAGAATCAATTTTTTTATATTTTGTCGTTTAAAATTAAAACGAGTATTTTCGTTGGTTCTTTTAATCAGACTTCTGGTGGAGACTTCTGGTGGAGACTTCTAGAGGAGATTTGTGGTGGAGGCTTGTGGTGAAAACTTCTGGTGGAGACTTCTGGTGGAAACTTCTAGTGGAGAATTCTGGTGGAAACTTCTAGTGGAGATAAATTATAACATGAATTCTAACAAGTTGTTATATGTAAGCAAACAAATTTTCTGTTATTTTGTTTAAAAGAGTTCTTAAACATATCAAACTTTTATTAATTTTAATATTTTTTTTAAAAGTGAGTTTCCTAAGTTATACCCAAAGATAACTTTTTAAAGGACAAGGAATAATTCCCTAAGTTATTCACATAATATCATGAACAAAACATAAATTCATACAGCTATAACTATTAAGGAAGAATTTATATAAGTCTATTTGTGACATAGTAGACTTCACTTGAAGTCTACTTTGAATGAACTTATTACCTATATCATTTTTAAAATTTACGGAGGCTTAACTATAATATATAGTTATGTTAAACTTGTACAAAACATAATATAAACAATATTAGAACCATATAATTAGCTAAAAGTATTGTTAGCACAAGGAGACTTCAATTGAAGTCTTCTTTAAATAAGGAGACATCATCTGAAGTCTACGAGCATCAAAGAAGACTTCCATAGAAGTCTCCAAATGTTATTTTTGCATTTGACTAAATGTAGACTTCCAAGTAGAAGACTTGTAATCATCTTGTACCATTCCAAGAAGTTCACCATGTGTACACCCATCCTCTATAAATAATATTCTTCCTCTTTGGCAATTATCAACCTCAAAATACTAACACAAGTATTTCATTATCCACTCTCCATAAATAACAGGTAGTTGAACCATTTTCCTGCAAAACATTATCACGGAGGAGACATCGGATGAAGTCTTCTTTAAAACACTGGAGACATCAAAAGAAGTCTACAAGCATAAAAGAAGACTACAATGGAAGTCTCCGAAGGTTATTTTTGTATTTGACTAAATGTTGACTTTTATTTAGGAGACGTCCATAGGAGTCTCCCATTTAGGAGGTTAAATCTGCAATTCCCAGGATAATAAATTTTGCGAGGAGACTACCAGAGAAGTCTTCCCTGTTTCTTTTAAATTTGAAGTCTCCATTTAATTCCGTAGACTTCAGGTGAAGTCTCCTGAAGATAAAGGAGGTTACTTTTCAATTGACTAAGTTTGACTTTTAATTGAAAGTCTTCTTATGAATACGGAGATTTCAAGTGTAGTCTCCAATGAAACTGAAGGAGACTTCTGCGAAATTCTACAATATTTTATTACTTTTTGATTTAATTTTTATTTTTTTAAAATCATATGTGGGACCCACTACCATTTTGAAACTGGAGACTTCATCAGGAGTCTTCTGAGTTCTAGAATACTTCAATTGAAGTCTATGGTTTCAAAATAAATTTCCCAGATTTTTTGGTCAAAAAACTCTAGTGTTAGTCAACTACAAAAATAACCCGTCTAGACAGAGGAGACTTCCATGGAGGTCTCCTAATTTTATGGAGACTTCTCTGGACGTCTATTCGAAAGTCAACATTTCAGTCAATTGCAAAACTGACCCAGAATTCAGTAGACTTCACATGAAGTCTCCATCTTTTTTTTTCTTCAAACAAGAATGCGAAGACTTCACTTTCAAAACCCAAAGATTAGTCAAATGCAAAACTAACCTCTGCGTTGACTTGAAGACTTCACAAGGAATCTCCTACGTTTGGAGACTTCAATGAAGTCTCCTCTCTGCAAATTTTGACTTTTGCAAGGAAATAACTAAATATGAGTTTGTGATTATACATACCTTATTTAAATGTCAAAATAGTTGAACTAAGCCAATAGTTATTGTTTGTACTCCTTAAAGAAACCGAGAACCATAAGCATTAAGAAATTCAAATGGGAAAATGATAATTAGAGAGTTTTTTTGGATAGAAATGAAGAGAAAATGTGAGATAGCGTGGGTAATGATTGGAAAGAAGCCTTATTATTTCGAAAATAAAGAGTTATAGTAGTATTGAAAGCTTGAATTTGGTTGGTAATGGTGGTTGTAGGAATTGAAAAAGAATGGTATTTTCGTAAATATTGAAGGTTTTTTAGATATTTTCATCATTTTGTTTTTCGATAAAAATTAAAAAAAAATAAAACTTTTTAAAACTAATGGTATTTTTGAAATTATAAAAAGAAGAAGAGTTAAATTTTGAAAGATTTAGGTGAGAGAAATTGTTGGGTCATTTTACCTATTAACTTTTTAGTCCATGGGTCATTTTAGAAACAAACCCTATAATTTTTTTTGGTAGATATGATAGGGTTAAATTTATAAACTGAAATAAAATGTTACCAATATTAAAATTTTGATGAGCAGATATAAACAATTCAAGTGTGGGGGATACACTTAATTAGCTTGACTATTTGATGCAAGACTTCAGTTTCTTCTTCATCAATTGAATGAGAGTTGCTATGCCTGGAATAATTGTATAGGGAAAGAACAAAAAGAGTGTGAAATTACTTGAATTAAAATCAATTCTTGCGGGAGAAAAGAACAAGTGGGGACACGTGCTCGAAAGCTACTTCGAAATTTGTCTTTAAGGCGTTGGTCCTTGTCCCTTAGATCATGTGGTATTGGATGCTCCTCCACGGATAATGAATGGTGGTACTTCGACACCTACAGCTTCGAAAATCTTTATAAAACATTGTTTGTTTGACATTACTTTGTTGCATTTTTGTGAAGTCTATTTAATTATATCGTTTTACCTAATTATTTATTAATTTGTCTCTCCTTTATTTTTATTGAACTCTCAGATTATTTGACTCTTGATAAATTTATGAGATAATATTCCAAAGGGAATTTTACATCAATGCAAATGTCAGATATTTTTTGTTTGGAATTTAAATATTTCAAAACATAAAATGGATTCAGAACAATTTCGGTGAATTTGGTTAATACTCATATATTGACTGAAAATTAAGTCTATAACCGTGGAAAAAAGAAAAATTTACTATCTAACCATTTCGGTTAACAAATGACAAAAATACTTCTGTAAACAATATATCCTTCGTTTTTGTGGGCAATTAATGAAATTTTAACTAAAAACAAGGGTGAAAAAAAATATAGGGGCAATATTAACAATACTGCATAAATATATAGAATATCACAAAAATTATTTTCTGATGGTCATACACTTAATTATTAGAATTTTTATATATGGATAATCTTACAAATTTCTCAAAATTATATTTGTTTTACCCAAATCAATATTTTTTTGGATCTGCTACACTGGTCTTACTCGATTACTATAAATTATTTTTGTAAACGAATCAATTTCCCAAATTGAAGAAGGGATCATTGAAGAATGTATTCAATGAAAATTTGTTTTTAGTTAAAAGAAAAAAAATTGAATACCTTCTGTGATAATTGATCTTACCATCTTGAAAAACATGTGTACAAGTACAAATATGGGCCTATTGTCTCCTGGAAAGATTTTTAGTTAAGCAATCGCTATCTCTTTATCTTTTAACTTCAAAACAACGTTATAACTCTTGCACAAATTTTATTTTTGTTGGAAAACAAATTCATAATACAAAAAGGAAAAAAGAAGACAGATTGATCATAAAAGATTTGCTGATAAAAAGTAAAGTTTTCTAGTTCATGAGTTTAATACGAGAATAAAGAAAGAAATAAAAAAAATAATAATCGATTTGAAACATGGTTGCTGCAGCTGTTGGTAGATCATTTCAACTAACATTCTTAGTCCTAAATAAAAGGCTATTAATAAACATATCTTTTAGTCATAAGTCGTAACGTATGACAAAGTTCTGTGAACTATATTTACTTGTGAGTCTCCATATATGTATATACTCCCTCTTTTTGGCTAAATTTTTTGTTTCACTTTATTTGTAGTTTTTAGTACAAAATTATCTCATTTATTCATACTTAAATAATTAAAATATTAAATAGTTTGGAATTTAAATAATCAAATAAAGACATAAGTAAACATTTACATATTTTTTTAATATGTTTGCAAAACTTTTAAATGACAACTAAACTAAAACAGAAAGAATATATAATATTTAATTAAACCTAGTCATTAAATTATCAATTTAAACCCCACAAAGTGAAAGCTCGAATTTAATAGAAGTTCTGTGAACTATAGATGTCTGATTGGTCAAAAACATTGGTGACAACATTTAAAGTGGTCAAATGCATATTAAGTGGATGGCAAACGCCAAAATTGTAGCTTTTTGTTACAAATTTTGGACTTTTTTAATTTCTACTTTACAGCATTAAAATTTGCGTGTTTGTGTCAAAACATATTACTACAAATTAGATCACTCAATATTATAAGAAGACACCTCTGTTTCATCGAAGTCGAGCTTTCTCTGTTTCTCTGTTTCATTGTTTGCAAATTATTTTAATTGGTTCAATGTTAAGAGCCAATTTAGTCGATTAAGTTTAGATTGGTTCAATGTTAGCCAACTAAGTCGGTCTAGTTTAAAGTGAACATAGTTAAAATCTGACCAATTGCAAATTTGCAATGGCCTATAAATTACGATTCAATGAATGAAAAGGAAGTTGAGATCAAACGGATTTGTCATGGTATCATAGTAGAAAGTTTCTGCGACCAAATTCTCCGATAAACTTCTAATTTTTCCGATAAACTTTCAGTTTCTCCGACAAACAATCAACTTCTCCGATAAACCTTCAATTTCTCGATAAACAATCAATTTTCTCAGTTTTTTCTTTGAATCTTGAATCTTCTTTCATCTCCGATAATCTCTCTTCTTTCTCGATATAGCGATTCCAGAAGATCCGAACACATGAGCAATTGTTCCAGTTTAGGTGGATGTGTCACCATATCTTCTCTCTAGCTCTGATAACCCGAGAGCTTTGATTTCATCTATCTTGTTGAATTATGATAACTATAATGAGTGGTCTATGGAAATAATGAACACTCTTCAAGCAAAAAAGCTTGGATTCATCAATGGAACCTTGACCAAACCAGCTCTGTCAATGATCCAAATTATGAGAATTGGTAAACTGTCAATTCGGTGCTAGTTGGATGGATTTAACCTCAATCGAACCAATGGTGAAATCCAAAGGACTTTCGTATCTGATACTCATCAACTTTTGGAAGAATTGAAAGCAATACCTTCTATAGGAAACATGGTACATGTTCATCAAATTAAAGAGAATCTTGCCTCTTGTAGACATAATAAGAAATTTGTTGTAGAATACTATGAGAAATTGTGCTTTCTTTGGGAAGAATTGCAAATGTATCGACCCTTCCCAAATTGTACATGTGGTGCTGCAAAAAGATCTCAAAAGAAAGAGAAGAAGAAAAACTGCATCAATTCATAATGGGACTTGATGATAGTAAGTTTAGAAGATTCTGTACAACAATTATTGGTCTTGATCTGTTGCCTAGTCTTGGTGCTGCTTACTCTTGTGTCATCAAAGAAGAACAAGGATTGGCATCAGCACAAGACCGTGAATATCAACAGAATGTTGTAGGTTTCCTTGCCGAGGTAATGTTAAGTCAATTCTGGGAAGCAAACCTGAGAACTCCGTCTTGGGCAACAACCAAGTTCTTACTTGCTCACACTGTGGTCGCTCTGGTCATGAAAAGAAAGGATGTTGGCACTTAGTTGGATTTCCAGACTGGTGGGTTGAGCGTTATGACAAACAAGAATGATCCATACCTGGTACAAAGAACAAAAGTACAAACCAGAATAAGGATAAGAAGCCTCATGTAGCAACTGTATAAAATGTTACCGCAACGAGCTCTAATGGTTCAGGTTTTCCTGAGCTAACATCAGAAAAATGGACAATTCTTCAACATCTCATCAGTGACAAAAAGAACTTGGCTACAAATTTTGTAAACTCTGATAAGCTTGCAGGTACCAAAGGTGTTGAGAATGTGATCATTGACTCTGGGACATTGCATCATATGACTGGAAACCTATCATATTTACAGAATTTACAAATAATTTCTCCTTGTTCAATAGGATTTGCTGATGGCAGTAAAACAATATCTACGCAAATTGGCACTTTTTTTTCTCCTTCTCTTACTTTGTCTAATGTTTTATATGTTCCTTCTCATAATTGTTCTCTTGTTGCAGTCTCAAGACTCTTAGATAAGAGTAATTATGTTGCTTTATTGACTTCTACTACTTTTGGTTTAAAAGACCTTTCACTGAAGAAGATAATTGGCACAACTAGAGAAAAGGATGGATTGTATCATTTATGTGATGATGCTGTCACCATAAACAACACAGTAGCTGAACTAGATTCTTCTCTTTGGCAGCTCAGACTTGGACATCCATCTTTTTATGTTCTTTCTCGTATGCCTCTCTTTCCTAAACACTCTTATGATTCCATTTCTAATAAATGTGATACTTGCTTTAAAGCAAAACAAACTCGAACACTGTTTCCTGATAGTCTTATAAAGCAACAGCTTCTTTCTCTTTGATTCATTGTGACATTTGGGCTCCTTACAAGACTTTTTCTTCTTGTGGTGATGTCTATTTTTTAACAAGTGTAGATAATTTATCACGTGCATTTTGGATTTTTCTTGTGTTCACAAAATCTGAAGTAAAGCGTGTAATGAAAGATTTCTTTGTTTACACAGCAAAAATTTGGTAAATCCATTCAAACGGTTTGCAGTGAAAATGGTGCAGAATTCTTGTTCTTAGTAGAATTCTTTAAAGACAAAGGTGTTATTCATCAGATATCTTGTGTCTACACACCTCAACAAAATGGGAGAGTAGAGCGTAAACATCAACCTATTTTAAATGTTGCTCATGCTCTAAATTCTTTTAGGCCTCTCTTCCTATCATTTTATGGGGCGAAAAAATCCTTGCTGCAGCTCACTTGATCAATCTTACTCCTTCTGTCCATAACGGAAAAACTCCTTATGAAGTCTTACACGGAAAAGCTCCAAGCTACAGTTACTTGCATGTTTTTTGCGCCTCTTGTTACATTCATACTAAGCAAAAAGATAAGTTTGGTGAATAGAGTCGTCTTTGTGTGTTTTTAGGGTATCCATTTGACCAAAAAGGATGGCGAGTTTATGATGTGAAGACGAATAAATTTTTGGTCTCGCGAGATATCCAATTCCAGGAAGACAAGATTTCCTTATTCTGACCATTCTCTTTCTGATTCATCTTATGTTATTCAACATGATTCATTGGAATTAGATTGGTTACCGTTTGATTCTATTCAAGAAAGGGGGAGTTCTTCCAACACTGCTTTAGAACAATCAGTTTTGGAATCACCTTCTACAAATCCTTCTTCTATCTCTCCTATTACTCTAATTAATCATTCTGATTGTGATATTTCAAATTCTACTACTTCCGATACAAATGACAATCATATTTCATCTGACTCTATACCTAATGTTACAGAAAAGAAGAATCAATCTACAAAACCAATTCGTAAGATTTCTCGCCTTCAACAACCTTACGTACATCTCAAAGACTATGTACAATACAATATTCAGCACTATGCTTTCTCTCCTCCATTTGCACTCTCCATGGATCTTGACAGCAAATCTTTGTATCCATTAACAAGTTACATATCTGATGAGAAGTTCTCAGCCAAACATAGTGCATTTCTAAGCAAATAGTGGAAGCATATGAACCAAAACATTTTGGTGAAGCTGCTCAAACTAAGATTTGGAATGACGCTATGGTAAAAGAGTTTGTTGCACTTGAATATAAACATACACGGTATATTGTGGATTTGCCTCCAAACAGAATAACTTTAGGATCACAATGGGTCTACAAAACTAAGTATAATTCTGAAAATGATTGTTCTAAAATGGTTATTCCTCAAAATTTCTCAGAAAAACAAACGCGAAGGAACTATTGAAAGATACAAAGCATGGCTAGTTGTTCTTGGTAATAATCAGATTGAGGGGGAGGACTTCTCAGAGACATTTGCGCCAGTTGTCAAGATGACAATGGTCAGATTTTTGCTTTGTTTTGTTGCTGCTCGAGGATGGGATGTGTTTCAGATGGACATCAAAAACGCTTTTATACACGATGATTTAGAAGAGGAAATCTTCATGAAATTACCACCTGGATCTCGTCATTCTTCTCCCAATAAAGTCTACAGTTTAAGAAGTTCTTTAAACGGCTTAAAACAAGCTCCAAGGTGTTGGTTTAAGAAACTATCAGATGCCTTTCTACGTTTTGGATTCACATAGTCCTATGGTCATTATTCATTCTTCTCATCATAAAGAACGATAAAGAGATAAGAGTTCTGATCTATGTGGACGATTTGTTAATTTGTGGGAATGAAAATTACTTTGTCCAATGCTTCAAAGACTATCTACGCAAGTGTTTTTCAATGAAGGATCTTGGCAAGCTCAAATAATTTTTTGGTGTAGAAGTGAGCAGGGAAAAAGATGGTATTTTTCTGTGCAACGAAGATACACTCTTCATATAGTCTCACACTGCGGTTTTTAAGGTTCTCGACCTGTTTTAACTCCATTGGAACAAAACCACAAACTTGCTGAAGATGATGGACCACTTCTTTCTAATTCAACTCAATATAGACGTCTTATTGGTCGTCTCATTTATCTCACCAATACACGGACAGATTGTAATTATGCAATTTATGTTATGTCCCAATTTATGCAATCTCCAAGGGAAGCACATTGGACAGCTACTTTACAGATAGTTCGATATCTCAAGACATCTCCGGGTGCTGAAATTCTACTTAAATCAGACTCAAACTTAACACTCTATGTTTGGTATGATTCTGATTGCGCCTCCTGTCCACTTACTCGAAGATCCTAAAGTACATTCATTGTGATGATAGGCGATTCACCAGTTGCTTGGAAGAATAAGAAGCAAGATACTGTTTTGCATTCATCTGCAGAAGCAGAGTATCGAGCAATGGTTGCGGCTTTTTGAGGTCAAATGGTTTCAAAAAATGTTTAAGGACCTTTTTCTATCAATTGAGTCACCGATACTATTTTTTGTGATAGAAAGGCAACAGACACATTGCTGCAAATCTCTTGTTTCATAAGCGAACAAAACATATTGAGTGAGACTGTCACTCAGTTAGAGATACTATTCGTGATAGTCTCATTAGTTTACAACACGTCAAAACAACAGAGCAAATTGCAGATGTGATGACAAAGGCTTTAAGCACTAAATCAATTTCAGTTCATAATAAGCAAGTTGTGAGTTCACAACCTATACTCTCCAACGTGAGGGGGAGTAATGCAGATTAGATCACTGAATCTTATAAGAAAATCAGATTGTGTTTCATCGAAGCCAAATCTTCTCTGTTTCTCTGTTACTGCAATATATTTTAGAAAGATGTTTATTTATATGTTGTGGCAATATATTTCTAATTATCCTAATAAACTTCAATTATTTTTATATAAATCCAATATCTTAAATAAACCATAGTTCCACAACAATTATATTAGCAATATGCGATAATAATTATATGTATAAATAAAACAATATCAATATACAAAATGTGTTATAACCTATAATTTTTAATTATACGGTTAAATATATTATTTTTCCTCTGTTGTATAATTAATGTTACATTCTCTTTTTTCTCAAACCTTATTTTTTATTTAATATTTTTATTGTCAACAATAATTGAATCGATAAAATCCAATTCATAGTCTAAATGATTCACCAAGAACATGTTAGGATTCAAAATCACCATATGATATCAAACTAGATTCAAAGCAAGTCAACTTGACCACTTACTATTTTTAATTTATTTTATTTTTTTATTAAGCTAGATGCTTTTTTAATCATACAATATTAGTTTGCCAATTTACAACTTTATGGGTTCTTTTTCTTAATTGTTGAACTATCTGTTTATTGTTATTGTCTTGATTAGCCATATATATATCTAGTTACTGGCATCCTTAAAACTCTCTAAAATCTCATATATCACATGTACCGGGGTGAATATATTAGGGGGAAGTCAAATTTCATATATTTGACTCATTAGCTGGGATATATTACTATATAACTGGGATATATTTGTATATCAATATTGATGTTTTGGGTAAACATCTGACTTTCTAAACTAAGACTTCAACTAATTCATTCGTTAAGTTTGACCAGACCTAGTCATTAAACCTATATATATATATATATATAGAGAATTTTGTAGAGAAACTAAAGCGCATTTACATACTCTAATGTAATCCTGGGCATAAAAACCAGAACTGAAATATCAAACCGAACTGAACCAAAATATAAGAAACCGAACCGAATTGAAATCGGCTAACTAACCGAACGATTCCGAAATTCAAGAACCAAAAGAACCAGAACTAAATAGGTGCGGAACCGAGAACCAAAACATAATTATATATATCAAAATAATTATTTATATAGAATTTACTAGTCTAAATATCTAAATTATAACTATAAATCCAAATTTGTTAGTCTATTTGAACCACAATTACTTAAAAAAGAAATTAAAATATTGGATTTATATAATTAATTTATGGGTTTTTAATAATTTTATTGATTTTTTAAAAAGGAATTAGATAGAAATATCTGAACAGAAACCAAATCGAATTTGAATGGGTACCTATTTGGTTACCTCGAGTTCTGAACAGAAAGAATCGGAACCGAAACCGAACCAAACCGAAATTTGATAATTACTCATTGGTCACCATTTTTTCAGAACCAAAAACTAAAAAAACCCAACCGAACCAAACCGAAAAACCGAATGCTCAGGACTACTCTAATGTGTATTATATATAAAAATTATGACTTTTATAAGATTATGAAAAAAATGTTTTTGACATGAGAAGATAAAGCGTAGTAATACCAATGCCAATTAGAAGCGCAATTGGGTAAAAACCAGTCTATTATATAATGCTTCCGTTTTAGTTTAGTTGTATTTGTAAATTTTTTTACAAATATTAAGAAAATAGGTAAAAATTCTGTTATACCTTATTTAACTATTAGAATTCTAAATTATTTAATATTTATTTATTTAATTAAGGATAAATGAGATAATTTTATATTAGAAATTACATTAGAAAATGAAAATGATAATTAAAGGAAAATAAAAAATTTAACCTAAAATAACAAATAATATGAAACGAAGGGAGTATAAGACAATTAAATCTCTTTCTAATTATAAAGGTTAAAAGCGGTTGGTCGGCTTAAGTAAAAGAAAGAAGAAAACTTAGACATCCACAGGTCAAAGATCTCGTGTCTAGTCCATTTTCAAGTAAGTCATTTCTCTATTACCAAACAATACAACTTTGTCCACTCATACTAGGATGAGATCTTTTAGTTGGATTTTCCATAAGCCCGTTTCATGATGTTTGAATTTGTCGATCCGATTTCAACAATATGCAAATAGAAAGTTTAAAAGAGTTGTATTATATTGATCAGATTTTTTTCATATTCTATTGGCTTTGTTCATCCGTCATAGTTATACACGGTCTTTCTCATTAATTACATTTGAATCATATAAATGTTGATTGAGTCCGACTTTCCTTTTATCGCTTCATTTCATTTACTCAGCCCGTTAATTCCATAATCGATTCACGCGGCCAGCTCGTCAATCCCGCGATCTTCGCCGATCACTTTGTGTGTTTACTTCAGCCTGCCAAGTACTTCTTCGCTCGTTCTGGGCCGGGCCTCGTGATGGATCTTTCTTTATTTTGGCGGGCTTGCCCGTATTTGGGTATCACCAATTGGGTCCTAAATCTTTGTCAAATCTGCATGGTTTGACAGAAGATTTTAGTTTCCTTTTTCCCGTGATTTCCCTTCTTCCTCGACCGTCCATCCGCTTTTCTAGGTTTCTTTAAAAACCGCCTGCATCCGTGGCCGAGCTCGCGTACTTTCATGGTTTTCAATGTAAGACTTTTCATATTTTCTTGTTTTTGTGTTATTCTTTTTTGTTATTATTCCTTTTCCTCCATAACTTCCATTCTTAACTACTTCTTTTCTCTATCTTCTCAGCTATTTTCTCCCTCGTCTCTTCTTCTCTGTTCTTCAACTTCCCTGGTCTTATCTCTGATGGCTCCCCGTACTTCAATCGGTAACCCCTCTAAGTCTCGATCCTCCGCCGGGTCTGAACGACCCTCGAAGAAAGATCATTCTCCTGCTGGCACTCTACCAGTTTTGCGTCCCGTCATCCCTACTTCTCGGTGACTGACCTGGAGGCCTTCCACGTCCATCATCAGGTGTCGGATGCTATCAATCTACGGTTGCCTCCTACTTTTCTTCCGGGTTACGGCCTAATATCGTCTTCTTGTTTCGACGATTGCCATATTTCCTTTCCTCTTCCTGAGCTGCTTTTGCTTCTTCTTAGTTCATTGGGACTTTCTTTTAGGCACGTCGTCCCAAATTTGCTTTGTACCATCATTGCTTCTTTGGTTCTCGCTCGCAAAGTCGGCGAGACGCTGTCTCCAGGAGCTTTCCTCCAACTTTTCTCTGTTCGCCGGGCTGGATCTCGGCCGTTTTTCTATGCTTACCCATACCTGAATGCCAAGTTCCTTGACGAGCTAATGGTCCGTCAAGACGGCTGGTCGGAGAAGTCCTTCTACTTCAAACTCTGTCCAGAGTCAATCGGGATTTTTCCTCCCGATCAGTTTCTGGACTCTAGCGACTCTGCTTGTGGTCTTATTCTGTTCTTTTATTGCTTGCTACGTTTTGCGATGTCGCGATGTAACTGACACTTTTCTTATTCGTAGTTTCCTTTGACCCCGTCCTTTCGCCTGAAGACTTGTCTACCTTACTGGCGAAGTTCAAACTGATCGGCTGCCATTGGGGGTCGTTTAACCAAGAGAGGGTTCGTTCTGCTTTTTCATCGGTGATTCCTCCTTCTTACTCTATGGCTCAATCTCCTTCTCCTTGTCGTTCTGGTCGGGCTGGCTCTTCTGCGCGTGCTGGTTAGTTTTTTTTTATGGAATGCCTTTCTCTTGAAATTTCTGGCTGGTTCGGTTTAGTCTCTTTTAGTTGCTATCCGCTGCTGGCTAAATTTTCATACTTTTTATATCTATAGACTCACGTCGTCAATCTGGGGCATCTGCTCGTGATGACGTGTCGAACCATCATCAGGGCGATGACTCTCTGGTGTCCCCGGCTCGCGATACTAACATTCCTCTCGATACTACTGGATCGATCCCACCGGGTGAACCTCTTATGGTGCGCAGGAGCGGCAAGGAGGCAATTCGTCTTCACTCGACTCGTCCTTGTCCTTCGCTTTCTGGAAGCAAGCGCCCGGCTAAGCGAGCTCACGATGTTCCGGGACCATCCTCTGGGAGTCCTCGCTATTCGTGGTCGTTCAACCATACCCGTGACCATCCGATCGTGGAGGATCCGGTTAAGTTGTCCGAAATTGTTCACCGCATGGTTCCTCGAGATTACGGGCTTCCTTCCTTGGATTGCATGGCCTCCAAGGATCCATACATTGAGCTGGCGGGATCTTTCGGAGCGGTAATTCTTAATCTTTATATCTGCTGTGATCCGCCGCGATGATTATATTCGTAACTCTCCTTTTTTTAGTTTATGGGCGCGTTAAACAAGCTGATCAGTGGATTTGAGTCGGGCTTCTTGCTTGGTGTGACTTCGAACACGGCGGGCTCTTCTTCTCATGTTATGTCAGATTTGGTGCGTGTCCTAAATGACGCGGTCGAAGCTCGGGAGACTGGGGTCATCAAACTTCGAGCCAAGATGGATAGCACGAAAAGGAAGTTGGCTGCTACTTGCAAGGAGGCCGACTATGCTCTTAAGACGTTGGCCCTAGAGCGCCACCAATGGAAAATTACTCGCGAGAGGGCGGTTGCTCGGGCCAAGCGAAAGCAATTTAGTGCGTCGAGGAGGAATTTCAAGAAGTTTGTCGCTAGGGTTCGGAGTAAGTTTGACCGCCTGAAGAAGTTCTTCGATTATTAGGTTGTAAATCCGCAGGCAGAGCTTTGTTCCGGACTCCTTGAAGAGATAAAATCCGGGGTTCCCTCTGCTGACACTCTTACCTCGGGTGCTGAGCAGGATCGCCTGGCTCTAGAGGCTTATGAGGGTGGTGTGGACGACGTGTTTGACTTCGACTCCGGGCATGAGTGCTTCCCTTCTGACTCCGATGATGGTCCTGACACTGATGTGGATTGCATCCCCCTTCCTTGCTTGGGTGGCTCCAATGTTTCTTAGGAACAATTTCTTTTTTTTTTTGTTTTTTTTCTCCTTTTTTATTGTTTGCTTCTTCTGTATTTTGGTTGTTGCTTAAACCTTTTTATTTTGCTCTTGGGCTATCTAAATCTGGACTAGTGGGCGGTTTGCCCCTTTATTGTTTGTTTTATCATTTAAAGCGCGCTTTTGTTATCTTTATACTTTTGCCTGGCCAGTTTTTCTTGTGGAGATCACCTCGTCTTTATCCACGAGATTATTATTTATTTGTTTGAGTCTCCTTCGTTGTTTGCACTTTATCCCACTTGACGAATTTTGCAGGACGAATTTCGAAGTTCCCGGCTTAAGATGTTGGCTTTGGATAGTTTCCAGCCATGAAGTTTTTGTTGTTCTCTTTGGAAGAAGCGGGGTAATCCTTAGTCATCCCGGCTTATACGATCGAGCCCGACTTATTGTTAGCTTGTTTTGTCCTTTCTTCCTCAGGGAGATCCCAACCGCTCGTTTGAAATTAATCTTAATGGTTAGATCACTGGGGATTCGGTAACTACTGGTTTCCCCAGTTACAAGTTGTCGCTCGTTTAATAACTTCTCGCCTCCCTTGATTCGATTACTTTCGACGCTTACTTTCTTTAACAGGTATTCTTCTTCTCCCTTTTTTGTTTAAACTTACATTGTTTTACGATTTTTCAATCCTTCGCCGTATTTTTGCTTTTTGTATGAGCCTTTCCTCTCGCAATGCTCTTTCGTCTAGAAACTTCATGGCTGCTGAATCCAAAGTTAGGCCTCTTACTTCTCGTTCCGCCTCTTCCGGGTATGCCATCGTTTCAGAAACTGTTTCTGATGTCCCTCAGAGGCAGTCGGTTAAAACTAGGGTTCCTGGTCGCAGAAAATTGCTAGGGTTGAGTGCTGCGCAACTCGACAAACTCCGGCGGTTCTGCAATTTCCCTGAGGAAGTTGAGACTCGAGCGATGGAAGAGGGTCAGACCCTTGAAGACGCCTCGCCGGGCTGGCTTGGTGCTTACACCATTTATTTTACCAAATGTCATCTCCGTTTCCCCATTCCTAGTTCTCTTTTTTCAATTCTTCATTCTTTGAATCTCTCCTTTGGTCAAATGTGTCCATCGTTTCTTCGTATTGTCCTTGCTCTTCTGGTTCTTGGTGTGGAGGTTTGAGTCTCAATTGGGGCTCACGAGCTCCTCACATTTTACACCATCAAATGGAACCCAAGTTCTAAGACCGTGTATCTCTCGAATTGCGATTCCCAGAGGGTTCTCGATGGTCTTCCCGGCAAAGACATGCACTGGATGCCGAAGTGTTTTTTCTTCAAGCTTTCCTCGGACTCGATTGGGGAGTTTGACCCCAGTTATATTATTCACAATTGGAGAGATAAATCTGGTTAATCATATTTGTTTTATTTGCTTGTTTTCTTACCGTTAGCGTTTTCTTTTCTTACCTTTTTCTATTTTGCAAAGTATCCCTACCTCGATCTTACTGATTCCACGTCTGCTATTCTAGAAAAGTTGAAGGGCGGCAAGGTGCAGTGGGATTTCTTCTCTACTGTTCGAATAAAACGCCATCTTACTTCCGCGGCGCTCATTCCCGGGGATCCTATTGGTAAGCTTTTAGCTGTCTATTCTATTTGCAATTTCTCTTGTTTCCCGCTTTGTACGTATGCCTTTGTATTTTGATGCACAAATAGGCAAACTTCTGCGTCTTCTATACGTGCCTGCACTTCCGCAACTCCTAGTGCTCCTTGACGGTCTGAGATGCCTATTTTGGCTCCTAAGAGAAAGAAGATTGTCAAAGACGAGAAGTCTAGTCGGGATGATAGTTTCCGGCTTCAGGGCGTTGTTGCTTCCTCTCAAGCGTCGGCCTCTCACCTGACCTCCGACTCCAATGTAGTCCTTTTGGCAAAGCGTTCGCGACGCGATAAGCAGTTTTTGATTCCTACCGGTCTTCCCCTGGATCCTACTACTATTGGGCTGCACCTTTTTGAGAATCCGCTCGGGGTTCCCCCCTTTTTAAACCAAAATCAAGCCGCCTTTGTCGACCATAGGTCTAAGCGGGGTAAATTTGAGGTCGCTCTTGCATTGCAATCTCGGGTTCGTGACCTTCCCCCTTTTTTTTGTCTTCTGCTGCGATTACTGTGGTCATAATGTTGATCGTGGTTATGTATTTCCTTTCCCTTTTTTTAGGCGACTGACGAGATGAAAAATGTTGTCTTTACCCTGGAGTCCAAACTTGTGAATTCTCTCCCAAGCAAGAAATTCGAGGACCTCCGGGCTCTGAACTCTAAGCTTGAGGAGGACCTCAAGACTGAGAAGGCAAAGAATGAGTCTCTCGGGGAGAAAATGAAGGTGCTCTCCTTGCGGCTTTCAGCCATCTCGGAAGAGAAAGAGCTGAAATACCGAGAGGTCGAACTCTTGAGGTCTCGTTATAGCGACATCGCTGCTCAGGTCCATATCTTGCAGGAAGATAAGAAGGCTTTTGATTCTTGCTGGCGAGAATGCTTGAGTATGTTTCTGGGAAGTGGTCTCGTAAGGACGCGGAGTGGCAGATGAGTGTTGACATTCGGGATTTTGAGTCCAACCTTGTGTTTATCGACGAGTTTGAGTCCGATAACTTTGACCCTGTCAACGAGAGGGCCTCACTCTAGGAGAAGCTGGCATCGGCTAGAGCGCTGTACAAGCAAGAGCCTGAGCTAATTGTGAACGAGCTTCCTTTCCCAGATTTATTCCCTGGGGCAAAACCATGGTCAAAACTCCTCCTCCAGTGGATCCCTCCAGCTACTTCATTGAAGGCTCCTCTCCCCCAAATGATTCTGCAGCCATTATAGGTGATCCGAAAGACTCCGTGGTTGACGTCGTCCCCAAGGATCCCGCTGCTGACGAGGTCTCTGGATCCGATGTTTGTGCTGTGGACCCGGTGCATGGGGATCAAAATTAGGACGCCCCCCTTTTTTGTATTTCCTTTCCTTTTCAGTTTAAACTTTTTATGTAATTATGACATTTGCTTTCTATTGTTTCGTTTTCCCTGTTTAGAAAAGAAAATATTTTATTAGAAAGGATTGGACTCGTCTATATACGAGTTGTTTACGTATTTCTCCATCGGAATCAAGCCCAAGCGTAATTCTCAGTTACAAATTTAGACATAATAATATTTTAAGTTCATTATATTCTAAGGACGTAGCTCCGTTTTTCCTGTTAGGGAATTTTGCAGTCGGTAGACTCCGTTACTTAGCACGCTCGAGATTTGGTATGACCCTTCCCAGTTCATTCCCAGCTTCCCGGCATTTAGCTCTTTTGTGTTTTGGAACACTTTCCTGAGGACTGGGTCTCCTTATTTGAACCGTCGTGTCCTTATTTTGGGGTTGTAAAACTTTGTTACTACCTGCTGGTAATTTTGCGTTCTTAGGGCGGCTTGGTCGTGTTTCTTGTCTATTATGTCGTCATAATCTTCCAGAGCTTTGTTATTTATGTCGGGCTAGTCGATCATCCCCTTTCTTAAACTCGGGACGCTTAGTTCGGTTGGAACTAGCACTTCGACCCCGTAAGTTAATGTGAACGGGCTTTCCTTAGTTGCTCTTTGCGGGGTAGTTCTGTATGCCCATAACACTGATTGTAGTTCTTCCGACCAGTTTGATTTCTTTGCATTTAGCCTTTTCTTCAAATTTGAAAGTATCGTCTTGTTGGTGGTCTCTGTTTGTCTGTTTCCCTGTGGGTACCAGGGCATTGACGAGGTCAGTCGGATTTCGAGTTTTTCGCATAAGCTTTTTACCTATTGTGAGAAGAGGTTCGTCCCATTGTCGGTTACGATTTCTCCTGGGATTCCGAATCTACAGACGATATTTCTCCAGATGAACTCCCGGACTTGCGGCCCTGTTAATTGCTGGAATGGTTCTGCTTCTACCCATTTTGTGAAGTAATCGGTCGCGATGAGGAGGAAACGAGATCGCTTCCTACCTGAGGGTTCTAGTGGCTCGACGACGTCCATGGCCCAGCGCATGAACGGGTAAATGTTTACCATTTTCTTTATTTTTTCGCTCAGAGTGTGTATGAAGGGTGCATGATGCAAACATTTCTGGCATCGCTTCGAGTAGTATTCACTATCCCTTATCATAGTTGGCCAGTAATAGCTCTGCCTTTTGATTTTGAATGCCAACGCTCGCCCACCGGAGTGATTCCCGCAAACTCCTAAGTGTACCTCGGCCAATATCTGAGTTGCTTTGTCATGAGTTGCGCATAGGAGACATGGTCCCGCTATGCTTCTTTTGTAGAGTCGCTCATTTAGAATGCAAAATCGGGCGGTCTGCATTTTCAGTTTTCTTGCTTCCCACCGATCTCGTGGGTTTTCTTGTGTGAGATGTATTGCATAATACGAATCCACCAGTCTGGGTCCGCGGTGATTCTGGCTTCGTGTCTTTGCACGTCGTTATCCTCTTCTTGCTGCGTCACGGCTAACACTTTTCCTGGTATTTCAATACTAGGCTTCTCCAGATACTCTACCTGGATCACTCTCCTTGTTAGAGGTTCCGACGTTGATGCGAGCGCTGCCAGGGCGTCTGCCGCCGTGTTTTCCTTTCCAATTCGAATTTTTCAAATTGATGCGCCGTATTCTTGACTAACTCCAGGAATGCGTTCATTCTAGCATCCTTTGCCTTGTATTCGCCATGATATTGGCTAGTAACCAGTTGGGAATCGCTATATGCTTGTAGATGTTTTACTCTAATCCTGGCTGCAATTCGTAGTCCTGCAAGTAGGGCTTCATATTCAGCCTCGTTGTTTGACGCTTGATAACCTAATCTATAGGAGTGCTCGATTAAATCCCCGCTGGGTGAGGTTAATCTCAATCCATACCCTGATCCGTTGCGAGAGGATGATATGTCGACGTGTACCGTCCAAGGCTTTTGGTCAACTTCCATGTTCTCTGTTCCTTTGTAGATTTCGACAACAAAGTCTACGAGGACTTGTGAATTTATACTCGTTCGAGGTCGGTACTCGATGTCGTACTCACTGAGTTCGATCGCCCATTTGACCAATCGTCCCGACTTGCTGGGGCTATGGAGGATTGCGCGCAGTGGTTGATTCGTCATCACGACGATGGTATGCGACTGGAAGTAAGGACGTAGTTTCCTTGCAGATACTATCAGCGTGAGACCTATCTTTTCTACTAGTGGGTATCGCTCCTCAGATTCCGATAAGGATTTACTTAAATAATAAACTGATCGGTGTTCTCCAGCTTCTGATCGGACTAGGACCCCACTTACCGCTGTTACTGATACTGCAAAGTAGAAGTAGAGCTCTTCCCCTTCTTCTGGTTTTGCTAAGATTGGCAGCGTTGCTAGGTAGGTCTTTAGCTGCTCGAAGGCCTTTCGACATTTATCATACCATGCGAATTTCTTGTTGTCCTTGAGCAGCTTGAAGAACGGCAGACATTTGTCGGTTGATCTTAACACAAATCGGTTGAGTGCCACTATCCTTCCTTTCAGCTACTGGACTTCCTTCTTTGTGCAAGGTGAACACATATCAATTAACGCGTTTATCTGGCATGGGTTGGCCTCTATCCCTCTTTTAGTTACTAGGTACCCCAGGAATTCACCGGATGATACTCCGAATGTGCACTTAGCCGGGTTGAGCTTCATTCCAAATTTGTTGAGGATATTGAAGCATCTCTGCAGCTGTTCGACGTGATCCCTTGCATCGACTGATTTGACCAACATGTCGTCAATGTATACTTCCATGGTTTTAGCTAATTCTTCAACGAACATGAAGTTCACCAACCGTTGGTATGTTGCTCCTGCATTTTTGAGTCCGAATGGCATTACGCGATACCAGTAGGTCCCTTATTCGGTTATGAAGGATGTTTTTTCTTCGTCATCCAGATGCATGAATATTTGATTGTATCCCGAGAAGGCATCTATGAATGACATCAGTTGATTTCCCGCGGTCGATTCCACCACTTTGTCGATTTGCGGGAGCGTGTAGCTATCCTTTGGGCATGCTTTATAGAGGACGGTGAAATCCACGCACACTCTCCATTTGCTATTCTTTTTTCGTACTACTACTGGATTTGCCAGCCAGTCTGGGTACTTAACCTCTATTATCGCCCCCATCTTCAGTAGTCTTTCTACCTTATCTCGGACTGCTTTGGCTTTATCAGGCCCAAGTTTTTTTCGTTTCTGTTTGATTGGTTTATAAGTTCGGTCGACATCCAGCTCGTGTGTCGTTACCGACAGGTCGATTCCCTTTATATCTTATGGGGTCCAGGCGAATGTCATCATGTTTTCTTTGAGGAATCTCTCCAAGTCTTGACGGATCCCCGGATCTAAGTCTACTCCGATGGTTAGTTCTCGGTCGGGGTGATCCGGATCGACGTTTATCTTGATGGTTCTGATTTCTTCAGGCCCTTGGTTGGCGAGTTCCCCTGCCCTTTGTCCGGCGGTGGGCGGTTCGTCGGTTAATTGCTACAAAGCCTGACCCCAGGTTCGCTTGAAGTTTTCCTAGTGACATTGCCGTGAAGCGGACTGGCTACTGTAAACGACTTCTTTGTCGTTGCTCGTTGTGAATTTAACGCATTGATGGTATGTTGAGGCTTCTGCTTTCATGGCGTAGAGCCAGGGTCTCCCGAGGATCGCGTTGAAGGGCGCTGGTGCGTACATTACTATGAAGTTTGTCATCTTTCTGATTCCGGAGGCGATCACTGGTAGTTGGATTGTTCCCATTGTTGTTTCGGTGTTGCCGGAGAAACCTGTTAAGGTAGTTTTTCCTTCAACTAGCTCACTTTCCTCCAGGCCCATTCTCTTAAAGGCGTCGTAGAAAAGCATGTCGACGGAGCTGCCATTGTCGACCAGGATTCTTGCCAATTCTACTCCCCCTACGTCAAGCTCGATTATGAGCACATCGTCGTGAGGTTTGTTGAGATGCGCTGTTTTGCTTTCTTTAAAGGTTACTATTGCCGAGTCGTTTTCCAATTTGTGCTCGAACTCGGAGGTCGCATCTCTGCTTTCCGTTGGTGTGCTTTTATGGAGTTAATCGAAATTCCACATAAGTTTGATCCTCCTATGATGACTACGACTCGAGGTTTGGTATTTGCTTTTTTATTTTCACCTACCTCCACGGTCTCCTCTTCTTTGACGGAGTTTCTATCTCGCTTTTTCCGTTCGCCATTTTCTTTTCCATTCCTTTCTCATTCCTTCCTCCCATTTTCCTTCTTCCTTGAGCCATTTGACCACCTTGCATTCTTACAGTGTGTGGTTGTGCGTCTGGTGGTAATCGTAGTATTTTGTCATATCCAGCGGTCTTCTGCTCCTGAATTTCCCGACTGAACATGAATGACGACTGGATGTGACCTTATCGTTCTGGTTGTTACTTTGGATTTTGCTTGTTGTTGACTGCGCTTTGGATGCGTCCTTCTTTTCAAAGCGCTTTGCTAGTTCCTCTGGACGTCTGAGCTTGGACCTTTGTTCCTCCCAGTTGATAAAGTGAGTCGCTCTGTGAAGTGCTTAGTCTAGTGAGTTAGGAGGTCGGACCGTCAAATCTTGGGTAAAAGTCAAGGCTTGCCATATTCCTCTTTTTAGCGAGATTAAGGCCATGTCGCCAGGCACGTTAACGCTTCATGATTTCATTTCCTTGAAGCGGGCTATATACTCGCGAGTGGCTCGAATTTCATCTGAGTTAAGTTGAGCAGGCTGTCGATGCTAGTGCGGTTCTCTATGAATATAGATTAATCTTTTAAGAAAACCTCTGCGAGCTGCTGGAACCCGTCTATGGATTCTTTAGGCAAGATTGAGAACCAGTCCAGAGCTGGCCTGACTAGGTTTTCGGAAAAGAATCTGCAAAAACCCGCGTCCCTTTCGTCTCCTTCACGGTGAGTCCTGTCAGCAGTCAGCCGCAATGACTTCAAGTGCGCTATAGGGTCCGTATTCTCCGAGTATTCGAGAATTTTATCTTTCCCACATCGCGGATGCGGGCCCCAGAGATTCTTCTCGTAAAGAGCGTATGTCGCGTTTGCTCAATCACATACTGAATTTCAGGTGTTGTAGATATCGTGCGGTGTAGCTCTGACCAAATGCTTGCGTATTCCAGTTGTGGTTTCTTCATCATTCGTTGGATCTCGTCTATTCCCGGGACATCTTCTTACTGGTTTCTGCTTTGGGACCCACCGTTTGGCGAGGTAGTCTGTTGGATTTTGTTTCGAAGATCGCGGCATGCAGCTTCCGCTGGGCCAGTCAGTCTTTTAAGGCCCTTACTTCAACTAGGTTTGTTGGGGATTCTCCACGCTCTTCTTCTTGTGAGATGGTTTCGTCGTGATGTTCCCATTCTAAAGGGTTGGCCCAGGCTACTAGTCGATTCGTTATGTCCCCTATTTCTGGTGCACGCGTCCCTCGCAAGATTCCGTTGGGATGCTCTCTGGGGACGGTATCCTATCCGACAGTGTTTCTAGATTTCCTTGCCTGCGTGACCATTTCTTGTAGCTCTGCGAGCTGTCTCCTGAATTGCTCCTCTTGTCGTTGAATTTGGAGGTGCAGCTCTTGATTTCTAAGCTTGCTCTGTCACACCTGTTCTATTGCCGTTGAGGCCATCTCTCTTAATTCCACAATCGTGCGAGGTTGTCGTTGATACGTGGTTGTCCGGGATGGCTCCGTTGGGACAATGTTTCCAGAGTCATAGGTTGCTTCGAGTTCCCCGTGTTCCCTTGTTTGGTTCCGGTGAGGTCCGCTGAAGTACTTATGTCTCTCATCTTCTGGTGTTAAGTTTTGACTTTTTGTTTGCTTTCACTCGTGGAGACGCGGCTATGTTAATCGATGTTCGTCCCCACAGACGGCGCCAAATTGTTGATGCTCGAATTTGTCGATCCGATTTCAACAATATGCAAATAGAAAGTTTAAAAGAGTTGTATTATATTGATCAGATTTTTTTATATCCCATTGGCTTTGTTCCTCCGTCAAATTTATACACGGTCTTTCTCATTAATTACATTTGAATCATATAAATGTTGATTGAGTCCGACTTTCCTTTTATCGCTTCATTTCATTTACTCAGCCCGTTAATTCCGTAATCGATTCACGCGGTCAGCTCGTCAATCCCGCGTTCTTTGCCGATCACTTCATGTGTTTACTTTAGCCCGCCGAGTTCTTCTTTGCTCTTTCTGGACCAGGCCTCGTGATAGGCCTTTCTTTATTCTGGCGGGCTTACCCGTATTTGGATATCACCATCGTTCCTACACTACACATTAATGGTCTTTTTATTTTTATTTTGTTGACTTTATTTTTGCAAGTAATTTTTTTTGATTTTAATACTATATGATAGTTAAATTTGATCTAAAAACCTGTAGATTCTATCTCTTAAAATATTAATATCTCATAGGGCCCATGCAATTAGGATAAATTTGACAACCTCACAAATATAAAAACTCATTTGAACATTTACCTATCATGCTAAATATTTACATTTGTAAGAATTGAAATCTTCGACATCATATTAATTGAGACCTCCCATCATATTTACATTATTATCCCATTTTTTTTTCACTCTCCACTTGACCACCACCATATAAAAACATTATTGCTAATTTACTTAATTTAAGCATTTTGTGTCTCACATTAGTTTTGACTAGGAGTGTGGAGAATGTTCTCTCCTGGTTCAGAATCCTAATAACATTATTTTTGTTCTAATTGGTTACATATACGCTGATATTAAAATTGAAGATAGATATGATAAATTTTCACCTCCCTTCAATAGAATCTTATATTTTAAATATGTTTGCAGGAGATATTTTAATTTTGAATGTGTAACAAAATAAACTTTTGGTTTATAACTGCCTTTAAAAATAATATTCAGGTAAGCTTTGTTATAACTTTTATATAAAAATTTAAAATTAATAAAAATTTAATATAAAAAACTTTAAAAGGTAATATTTAATAAAAAATATAGGGTACAATTATTAATTTGGTTCCATTTCAAGTATTCATTTAGTTTTCCAGGTACATAGATTTAAGATCTATTATGGTATTTGTCGTGTTTGGTTCGGGTTCAGATCCTCTAATTCAAATTTTTGATTCTTTTAGTTTAAAACTTATTTAAATATTTTTATTTTTCACATCAAGTTCAGTTCGATATTGATGAAGTTCATGTTTGAATATTTTTTATATAAAATTTAAAACTCAAAAAGATTTAGAAGAAAAAACTCTAAAAGCTAAATTTAATAGATATATATCGAGTACAATAATTGATTTGGTTCCACTTTGAGTTTAGATTATGTTTTCCAGGTACATAGATTTGGGATCCATTATGGTATTTTGTCGCATTGAGTTCGAGTTAGATTCCTTTAATTCAGATTTTTGGTTCTTTTGATTTAAGACATATTCAAATAATTTTATTTTCAGATTGAGTTCAATTTGGTATGGATCGAGTTCATGTTTAAATATTTGCTATATAAATTTAAAATTAATAAAGATTTAACAAAAAAACTCTAAAAGCTAAAATTTAATAAAAATATATTGGGTACTACTCATTGAGTTATTAATTTGATTTCAATTTGGAATTGAATTTGGTTTTTAGAGTAAATAGAATTAGCACCGTTTGGATATTTTGTCATGTTCAATTACATAAATGAATATTAAATTTTTTTTTTGTTAATATTGGATCACAAGTATCTATCCTATTAACCAAGTTTATACATAAAGTAGGCAGTGAGACTCGATTCTTGGATGTACAAGTGCGCCTGTTTTTAGTGACTTACCACATACCACTAGAGTAAAAGCCATTTGCAATATATATATATATATATAATTAAATCTTGCTCTTTTCGTATGATGCCACATCATCAACCCTCATCCAATTCATTTATTCTATCTATTATTTAATCTTTGATATCTATAATAAATAACATAAAAAATTATTTAAAATCTTCTCATGATGCCACATCATCGACCTTCATCTAGTTTATTTATTTTATATAGTATTTAATCATTAATATCCATAATACATAATATGAAAATTATTTAAAACAAAAAATGTGTAACCACTAACATCATATTCGAAAATATTTTTAAGTAATTAAAATAACTTTTACAAAAAAACATCTTTTCTCAATTAAAAATAATTTTGTGAACAAATAAAATAATTCAAATATTGAAATTTAATATCTAATCTCTAATAATCTATTAAGACCATTTATGCCATAAAATATATAACTATCAAAAAATATAAACCAATAATTATATATATATATATATATATAGAGTTCAGCATGTATATACTAGAAATGTAAACATTTTTCCTAATAACCACAAAGGTCTTTATCTACATATTAATTCAGTTTTATTATTATTATTTTGAAATATTTATTAAGAAATATTGCAAATATTGTTTCTTTAAGTTCTTAGATATTTAAACAATTTCATATTTTTTAAAACTAAGAAATATGAAACTATGGAATATGAAAATATGGACATAGTAAAAAATAGGAGAGTTAATCATAATTCACTTCAATGTAAAAATTGAAGAAGAGGTAGTGAATTTTTGTATTAAACTCGTGTAATTATGTAGAGAATGAAGAGATGATAGATATATATATTTTCCTATAATATTAAAATTGTAGTAACAGATTAATATGGTATTAACAATTTTACTCAAAATAAATATATAAAAGATGAAACTAATGTAGTTATATTTATATAGGAAAAGATGAGAGATATAAAATAGTATAATTTTTTCATTTTTTCTCACATGAAAGTTGGTAAAATTTCTTGACATGTATTTGTAAGACTATTGTGGTTTTGGGAGGTATGTAATGTTAGAAAGGCGGTGAGCTCCTCAATATTAATATATGACTCATTGACGAGAAGATATTGTAGATTTTTTTTGTGGTTTTATGTACAACCAACTTATAAATTTCGAAAATAAATATTTGATAATTTTTCTTATGGTGTTTTACAAGATTTTAGTCATATAAACAATTGATATAAGGAATAATTTAAATTTATATCATCACAAGTTGCGATATAATTCAAAATAATTTTCATGTAAAAAGGAAAACCTGTCTAAAGGATAGATTATCAACTAGTATATTCAAATACATAAATAACAAAATTATCAATTTTCTATATCTTTTTACCACATTATATTTATATTTCCATTTTTAAATACACAATTAAATAGGTTAGAAAATTATTAGCAAAAGAAATTAAATTTTTGTTTTCAGTAATAAATATTAATTCTATGCTATAGCGTGAATGTAATCGTAATTGATAAGTAATTTGGTAGAGAATGATAATACCAATTTTATGTCCATATGGATCGATATTGTGGATGAAGATTCTTTCTGAGTGGTAAAACCCTAGAATCTTTTGTGTAATGGTCATCTCAACTCTTTTGTTTTCTTTTTCTCCATCAAAATTCTTTATGGCTAATCGCTGGGGTTGAGTTACCTTTACCGAATTGTAAAGGACAATAATATATTTATTTTGCGTTGGATTATGGTTGTAAATTTCAGGGTTTTTAAAGATTTTGATAATAAATGATAAACAAAATTCTTTAATGAAAATTTAATTTATACAGCATTTTGATGTTAGAATAAACCTGTAAATTAATTTAACTCTATACATTACAATGGATCATCACTTTTATATTGAAGAACAAACTATTTTTTTTAATAAAAAGAAATAAAAAATAATAACTCAATGCTTCTTGTGAAAAGATTTAGAAATAAGTTGAGTTGGTTGAAAATTCATAATGGTTGATGTACCGGTCCTAAACATAGTCTACTGAAACATAGACTTTGGACCCAGAAATTTTTTAATATAAATTTAAAAGTCTATTTTTGTTTTTACTCATGCTTTTAAGATTAGAAGATGAATTTCTTTTTTCTACATTGTTTATGATCTCTATAATTTCAAGACTAGTGTCGAGGACATGTGGTCCAGTGGTAGTGGCCACTTTACAAATCCTCAGGCATCCGGGTTCGAGTCTTCTCAAGTACAAGAAGAAAAGAGTTTTAGAATTTGGGCTTTAGCTCTGTATTGGACCTTGTCGATCCAACTATAGTAAGGTTGACAAAAAAAAAAATTCAAGACTGTCATGCTTAGTTGTCGTCTTTTTGGTGTAGTTTGATTTTCGTGACTGCAAATAATTTTATGAAAATTATGGATACCATTTTTATAATAGTATTAGTAACATGTTCTAAACATAAAAAGAATAGGATCAAAACTCTAAACCTGCTAACTAAGAAACTCTTAAAAATAAATGGTTATTGTAATGGACATTTTCATATACTATATATAAGTCAAGATCAGTCACATTTTCAGTTCTCTCGACCACAAAAATTAAAACAGACATTTCTTATGATGATTTCGATAGGTTAGTAGAAGCCACACGACATTGATCAAATCAATAGTACATGTAAGAAAGGACCAAAATTTCAATAGACTCTAATTCTCAAGGGAACCATATATAATTTCTATATTGTTAATAGATAATGGTCTGTACTATTTTTTGTCACTTAATGTTTTGTACTATTTATGACTAAATAAATAAGATAAAAACGAATAAAATATTACTTTTAAAATAAAAATAAATTTTAAGAAATGTTATTTCATATCCTCCATTTCAGTTCTAAGTGATGTTTTAGAGAAACTTTTTATTAGATTTAACTGGATGATATTTAATCCAAATTTCTATTTAGGTAAATTTCTCGTTGTTCAATTTTTGTTGACTTATGTGAGGTTCATCTTTTTCGCTCCAACTAGAAAATAGAAAATCTGACCTTTTAAGCCCAATAAATATATAAAACTTTGGGTATTGTGTATTTCTATACATAAAAAGCTACAAAAGATTCTTAAGAAACCTGAGAAATCCTAAAATCTTAACCGTCTTTTGATTACTTAATATATAAAGAAGAAGCAGAAGAGGAAGTTGACTCGTAATCGAACAAAATTCGGTGTACCTTTTTAACTTTATGATCTAGACGTAGCCAAAAACAAAATCACATTCAAAATGTATGGTGGTTTTTCCAACACTAATATCTGAAAATCAAATTCGTAAGCACTTATATTCGGAAACAGTTTATCGTCAAACCAGAAGATCCCATAAGATGATTATCATATTGTTGAGAACCCTAAGAGTATAGTTTTCACATTAATTTCTAGACTTAGATTTGAGGTAAATTTCATTGGAAAATCCCGTTTAAGAGATGTATTATTTGTTTGGTGTAATTTGTGGATGAGGAGTGTTTGAATTATCTTTCATGTGAATGTCTATTATATATATATTGATTGTTGGAGAACACAAAGAGATGTATTATTGATTTAGTGTAATTTGTGGATGTGAATTGTTTAAATAATTGATTTAATGATTGTTTAAATAGTTGATTAAATAACTGATTAAACGATTAATTAAAAGAATATGTCTTTGAAAAAATTGAATATGGAATAACCGAGATAGGAAAGATTATTTGGTATAAGTTGTTGAAAAACATAAGTTTTACGTGTATGCTTTCTATGCATATTGTGTGAGTTATGTTAGAACTTTTTATTTCAGCGAACAGAAGTAATCTTTTCATTTTTTGCTCACCCCCTTTTTTACTTTCTTTTCCAGGGTTTTTAGTACAAGCTTCAACCCCAATGTCTCTCTGCAATCTAGAGTTGGTCCCGATCTTTTCTATGAAAGCGGCGGCCACTCCCTTGATAAGCGGCGAATCTCAGGCTTCGATCTTCCCAAATCCGGCGGCGTTCAACTTCAAGTTAGGGTTTGAGCCTCTTTCTCCATAGATCCAATTCAATTTGGGCTTAAATTTGGGCTGGTTTGGTGGGCTTGGTCTTTAATAATAAGGTATTCTAAATTTGGATTTATAATGCTTATCTAGATATGGGCTTTAGAGGACAAAACCAATCTGGTGGGTATGAGTATTCTAAGTGTTAGAAAGTCCATTTGCAAAGGCCCAATATTTAAGTTAGTCTCCTTTATGAGTTTTTTTAAATCTAATTAGCTCCTTCCTTGTGAAGAGAACGTTTCCACAATTTTTCTCTGTTTCAGATACTCTTTTTCAAAACTCGAAACGAACTGTGTTTTCGATGAGCGTTTCTATGTGTTCGACAGTCTTCTATGACAACAGCACCAGGAGTGTTTCAAACCCTTCACCCGAGACAAGAACACAATTCCAAATTTTATCCAAAAGCTCCAATGTGTATGAGTTGTCTCCACATGGATGCATTCTATCTTTTATTATTAGCTGTTTTGGATCTTTGTTTGTATCAATTTCATTTTTGTTGATTGATGTATATCGGAATGCTTGATGAATGAAATCAACTTCTTTGACACAAAAAATAGTTGATTTTTGGCAGGACTAGAAGAAAAACACACCATTTCCTGAGTTTGAGAATAGTTTATGTATATTATGTATTGAAATTTACATACCATATAAGAGGAATGATTGTAGAGATTATACCTCATTTGAATTTATATAGTGTTTTTAAAAATGAAGATTGGAATACTAGTTGTCAAAAGATAATTGGTTTGTGAGGTCTGTATGTGATTATATATATATATATATATATATATATAGTAGGACTATACCCGCGATATATATATATACACTAGAACTATACCCGCACGATAGTATGAGATTAAAATCATTTTTTGAAAAGAAACTAACAATATTCAACTTTTTACTCTATAATTTTTTGTACGTATTTAATTATATATCTAAAAACAGGAATAAGAATATAGTGTGGTAAACAATATAGGAAGTAAAATTACACTTTCTTTAAAAAGAATCTCTTCTACGACGATTTTGGGTACTACTAGGGTTTCAAATTTGGAGGCTGTGGATGAGGTGATGGTTGATGTTGTGGAGAAGGGTCCACCTCCAGGTGACCCTTTGGACCAGACGAATTCTTAGGTGATGAAGGTTAAGAAGTCCAACTTCGGAGGAAGGGGGACTCCGGAGGAAGCTTTAAGTGAAGAGCTTTTGAAGAGCTTTTGAAATCACGACTGGGCAAGAGGTTGTTGACGCAATGTATGGAATATGGAAACATTGTCTTATCGTGAAAGTGCTTGGAAGAGGAAGTTATATTACGACTATAACTCGAAAGCTTAGAGAGCTATGAAAGACTAATGGTGTGATGCACATTATGATCTTCCACTTCAATACTTCATGGTCCGGTTCGGAGTTGTGTAGGAGTTATAATCTGCTTTATATGGGGGTCCATGGAAATTTGTTGGAAATTACTTATTGGCGAAGGCATGGTTTCCAGGGTTTTATCCTATGCATTTCAATATTATTAGTACTCTTGTTTGGGGCTCTTCTTTCAATTATCCTTGTTCACTATTAGCATAAGACGATATTGGAGATAATAGCTTGAGAATTAGGTAATCTGTTTAAAGTGGATTTGACAACCTTGAATTTGAGAGAGGATGGTTTGGTAGGAATTGTGTTAAAGTAAATCTACAAAAACCTTTGAATGGATCAGTGAAAAGTAATGGTTATAGAGTTTTTGTGTTCTATAAGGGTTTATCATCTATCTGTTCAAGATGTGGGATCTTTGGGTATCGAGTTGGATAGTGTATCTAGGAACCTAAAGTTATAAGTTTTTCTAATTGAGTTACGGTGCAAGAAAATTCTAATTTGGAAGTGGCGATTGAAAATTCTGTGGTGGAGATACAGCAACAATCTAGTGTTGTTGTATCGGTGACTATAAGTGTTCCTAGAGTAATAGAGGATGAGTTTACAATAGTCAAAAAAGCAGCACATCGATCTGCTGTTCTGGTGAAAAACATGGTTTTTGTGGCAGGTAATTCATCTGGTATTGGTGGCTCTAATTCAAAGGATATTCCGCCTATTTGGGAAGGAGGTAAATTATTGCCAGCAAATAGATTCTTAAATATGGATGTGGAGGAAAATATGATAGTGATAAGGAATGTAGACAATTCGAAGAATTTGAATAAGGAGAATAAAAATCCTTTTCTTACGATGAATGAGGTGCCACGTTTTATGAAGGAGGGTCTGAATCATGCGAGTATGGAGAAGGGTCTTCGTGGGTTACGAATTAGTTTGCAAGATAAAAAGGATTTGGGGCCTCGTCCAATAAAAATAAAATGAATATAGGATGAGTCCATCTAACCGTATATATGGCTTAATATTTGGCCAGTTAAAAGAGGGGTTGCTTTATGTGAATCTAGTAAACGCTTACGGAGGATGCGAGCTCATGCAGACTAGATAAAGCTTCTATTGGCTCTGTAGAGATTTGTCATTATGCTAAACTGGAGTTGATGAGACAAAATGTGGTGTCTTCGACTTCACAGTGTATGGTCTGTTATTAGAGTGATTAGATTAGTTTAGTTATCTTGGTTAACTCTAGTTTAATTCTATTAAACCATTATACCGGTTCTTTGTAATTGACATATATACTCTGTAAAACTCTCAGAACATTTACACGATTCAATGAAATCTTTTTTTCTTCTTGGTTACTCTCTGTAACTCTGATATGGTATCAGAGCGGGAACGATCCGCTTCTTTCTTCTCTTAATCTTCGATCTTCTTCTTTGATTCAGCTTAATTTCATTCTTTTCTTCCTTTTTCACATCTCTGTTATTCCGCAGAGATTCTCCTATTTGATTGATTTTCTTCAAAGATTTGGGTTATTCCGCTTCAATCTTTAAGAAATTATGGTTGTTATTCGTAGAGGCAGCAAACGTCCGGCGACGGCGAGAAAGCTTACGATATCAAATCGTTCGTCAAAATCTGAAACATCGGAGAAAAAGTCTGCGAATAATCAAAACTCTGTTGTTTCGAAGAAACTTTTTGGAAATCTACACTCGGAGAATCAATCTTCAGCTCAAGAAAACTTCAATTTCGAAGGTATTCAGTATTCTCCCTATTATCTTACTAGTGGAGACAATCCTGGTGTTCCTATAATCTCAGAAGTTTTGGATGGTACAAATTATATGACTTGGAGTATTGCTATGAACATAGCCTTGGATGCGAAAAACAAAATTTGCTTCGTTGATGGTAGTTTACCTCGTCCGTATACCACTCATCCTCACTATAGAATTTGGTCCAGATGCAATTCAATGGTGAAATCGTGGATTCTCAATTATGTTAACAAACAAATATATGGCAGTATTTTGCAATTTGAAGATGCATCTGAGATTTGGAAAGATTTATTAACAAGGTTTCACATTACGAATCTGCCAAGATCCTATCACTTGACTCAGCAAATCTGGGTTCTGCAACAAGGCACAATGGATCTATCTACCTATTATACCAAGTTGAAAACGTTATGGGATGATCTTGAAGGTGCTGAGTGTATTAGCACTTGTAAGATCTGTCAATGTTGCAAGAATATCTCGACAAAGTCAGATCGTACAAAGGTAATCAAGTTTCTTGTTGGACTAAATGAGTCATATACGAATGCCAGAAGTCAGATCATTATGCAGAAGAAAGTCCCTGACTTAGATGAAGTATATAATATGCTTGACCAAGATCATAGTCAACATAGCATCACCAACGTTTCCAGTGTTGCAGCTTACCAGTTTGCAGAGAAACCATTGACAGATACTTTGGTTAACGCGGCAGTTTCTAAGCACAAGAGTCAGAGACCTGTTTGTACTCATTGTGGGTATACTGGACATTCTGTAGACAAATGTGTCAAGATCTATGGCTATCCACCAGGCTTCAAACACAAGCAGAAACAAAATCAGAACAAACCCACAGTTGCTCAATTAACTCTTACAAGTTCTATACCTCAAGAATTGGAAGCTACAGGAATGCTAAAGAATCTGACAAAAGATCAAATTGAGGGAGTGATATCCTATTTCAATTCACAGTTATCACTCACATCCAACAAAGATTCTCAGCCTTCTACTTCTCGAGGATCAATATCTGCATCACCTGGTATGACTTTCTCTGACTCTACGATTTCCTTTATAGGTGTAATGAGAAGAACTGGTTCTGTTTTGTCTTCTCAATCGTGGGTCATTGATAGCGGTGCCACACATCATGTAATACATGAAAAGAGTCTTTTTGTTCATAGAAACAGTCTGATGCATAAAACTGTCACCCTTCCAAATGGATTAGATGTTCATATTGAGGGAATTAGTGAGGTTAAGATTAATGATAGTCTGATTCTCAAGAATGTTTTATATACACCAGACTTCAGGTTGAGTTTGCTCAGTGTGAGTCAACTCACAAATGATTTAAACTGTCGTGTTATTTTTGATCCAATTACTTGTGTGATCCAGGAGCCTATCAAGGGGCTGATGATTGGACAAGCTGAGCAAGTATCAAATCTTTACATTCTGGACATATGCTCCCTTGCATTCTTTACCATTTTCTGTTAATAGTTTGGTTAATTCTTCTATTTGGCACAATAGATTAGGGCATCCTGCTCATAGTAAAGTTGACTCTGTTATGCACTTGCTTGGTATTAATAAAGGAGATACAACTACTTATCATTGTGGCATTTGTCCTTTAGCAAAACAGAAACATCTGCCTTTTCCTTCTATGAATAATATGTGCAGTAACCCATTTGATTTACTTCACATTGATATCTGGGGCGCTTTCTCTGTTCCCACTTTAGATGGTTATATGTATTTTCTCACAATAGTCGATGATTTTTCTCGTGTTACTTGGGTCTATCTAATGTGTTTAAAGAGTGATGTTTTGAAAGTCTTTCCAGATTTTCTCACAATGATAGAAACGTAGTATCAAGCAAAAGTAAAAGGAGTTTAGTCTGATAATGCTCCGGAATTGAAGTTCGAAGCATTGTTTAAGTCTAAGGGGATTCTGTCTTATCATAGTTGTCCAGAGACTCCAGAACAAAATTCAGTGGTGGAAAGGAAGCATCAGCACATTCTGAATGTTGCTCGTTCTCTCATGTTCCAAAGCAACATGTCTTTAGAGTATTGGGGGGACAATATTCTTACGGCAGTCTTCTTGATTAATAGGTTGCCAACACCTACTCTTAAGAATGTCTCTCCTTACGAGATGCTCAATTCTAAAGTTCCGGACTATGCAGCTTTGAAAGTTTTCGGGTGTCTTTGCTATGTTTCGACTTCAGCAAAGCAAAGACATAAGTTTCAGCCACAAGTCAAGCCTCACGTGTTTCTTAGATATCATGCAGGAGTAAAGGGGTACAAGTTACTTGATCTAGAAACGAATCAAGTTCACATTTCTCGAAATGTGAAGTTTCATGATGACATTTTCCCTCTTCAATCTAAAGATCAGTCACAGTTAGACTCTTTATTCTCAGCAAAAGCTTCACACAATATGAAAGTGCCTTCAAGTGTAAACGATACAGTTTATCAAACTGTACCTGACACAAATGTTTCAGAAGATACTGAAGCACCAATTGATGAGACTCACATGGTTCCTCATTCACCATTCTCATCTGCATCTGTTTCTGAAAATCACAATGGAGCAGATATGGCATCTTCAGATTCTCGAGATACAACGAATGGAGTACTTCCAGTCACTCCACATTCACAAACAAATCGGGTAAATGAATCTGTACACAAAGACTCCAGAATAGGAAAAAGGAAGACCAAAGCACCAGCTTATTTACATGATTTTTACTGTGGGATTACAGACTCAACATTGCTTTTTCCGTTAGCTAACTTTCTCTCTATGATCAGCTTTCAAATGAGTACAAGTCCTACATTAATTCTGTAAGTCTTTTCTCTGAACCAACTAGTTTCTCTCAGGCTAAGAAGTTTAGAGAATGGATTCAAGCAACGAATGAGGAATTAATAGCATTAGAAGAATCAGGTACTTGGTCTATCTGTTCACTCCCACAGGAAAAGCATACTATAGGTTGTAGATGGGTTTATAAGACAAAACTGAATGGTGATGGGACTCTTGAAAGATATAAGGCTCGTTTGGTTGCCAAAGGTTTTACTCAAAAAGAAGGAGTAGATTTTGTAGATACGTTTTCTCCTGTAGCTAAAATGACTACGATTAAGACTCTGATTGCAGCCGCTGCAGCCAAAGGATGGAGTCTAACTCAGCTTGACGTATCTAATGCTTTCCTTAATGGAGATNGATCTACACGAAGAAATATATATGTCCTTACTGCCAGGCTACACACCACGGGAAGGAGAAACTTTACCAGAAAATGCAGTGTGTAAGCTACATAAATCCTTGTATGGGTTAAAGCAGGCTTCGAGGCAATGGATCTTGAAATTTAGCAACACCTTACAGAATCTTGGTTTTCAGAAATCATATACAGATCACACACTATTCATTAAACGGATAAAAGCAAAGTATATAGCTGTGTTAGTATATGAAGATGATATAGTTATAGCTGCCAATAATGAAGAGGATGTAGAGAGTCTTAAGACTGCTTTACATGATACTTTTAAGATCAGAGATTTAGGTCCTCTCGGGTATTTTCTTGGTTTAGAAATTGCAAGGAATACAACAGGGATTTCGATTTGTCAGAGAAAGTACACACTTGAACTCTTAGATGAATCTGGTCTCTTAGCTTGTAAACCATCAAGCATTCCTATGGAACCAGGCATACAATTGTCATCAGATAGCGACGAACTTGTGCTTGCTGAAGCAGATATTTATCAAAGACTTGTAGGGAAGATGATGGATCTCACGATATCTAGACCAGATATCACTTTTGCAGTAAACAAGCTTTGTCAGTTCACATCTTCTCCAAAGAATTCTCATTTACAGGCAGCTTACAAGGTGCTCCATTATTTGAAAGGAACCATAGGTAAGGGAGTGTTCTACGCAAAGGATAATGATTTAATTCTTCGAACCTACAAAGATGCAGGTTGGGCTTCTTGTAGACAAATGTTTCAAGATCCATGGCTATCCACCAGGCTTCAAACACAAGCAGAAACAAAATCAGAACAAACCCACAGTTGCTCAATTAACTCTTACAAGTTCTACACTTCAAGAATTGGAAGCTACAGGAATGCTAAAGAATCTGACAAAAGATCAAATTAAGGGAGTGATATCCACCAGGCTTCTTGTAGAGATACTCGAAGATCAACCTCACGTTTTTGTATGTTTCTTGGACCCTCTTTAATCTCTTGGAAGTCTAAGAAACAGAAAACTCTCTCAGTCTCATCAGCAGAGTCAGAGTATAGGGCAATGTGATATGCCTTGAAAGAAGTTATGTGGCTTGTGAACTTGCTTACAGAATGGATGTTCCGTAACATAACTTAGTTCCGTTTTATTGTGACTCGATGGAAGCATTGCATATATCTCAAAATTCAGTTTTTCATGAGAGGAAAAAACATCTAGAAATGGATTGCCATAAGGTGAGGGAGAAGTTTGTTGATGGGTTAATACAACCTCTTCATGTTTGAACAGATGATAATCTAGCAGATGTGTTCACTAAATCCTTGCATCCTGGCCGTTTTAATTCTCTGATTGGCAAGATGGTCAATGACTTCTATATATTTACCCTCTTGAAGGGGGGTATTAGAGTGATTATATTAGTTTGGTTAACTTGGTTAACTCTAGTTTAATTCTATTAAACCATTATACCGGTTCTTTGTAATTGACATATATACTCTGTAAAACTCTCAGAACATTTACACGACTCAATGAAATCTTTTCTTCTTCTTGGTTACTCTATGTAACTCTGAAATCTGTGATAAATGAGTGTTGGGTGACCCCGGAGGGGCGATAGAGGAGGAAGGTGCGATGGATTTGGGGGTTCAGTAAGGAGTTTTCCTGATAGTCTCTTTGTTTCATTTGAATTCTCTTATGATAAATTTTCTTCTTTGGAATACTGGGAGAAACATAAACCCAGTTTTTGGAGGTTCATAAAGTACTTATTAAAAAAGTTTAAGTCAGATTTGCTAGCTTTCTTTGAGATTCTTTCAAGTGGTGATTGAACTGGGAAGATTTGTGAAAGTCTGGGGTTTAATAAGTCTTTTAGGGTGGATTCTAGAGGGCAAAGTGGAGGCATCTGGTTATTTTGGTAGTTGGGTTTTGGAGATGCATCTATTACAGAATCAACAGAACGATAAATATATGCACCTGTGTCTATAAGATTTAGAGTTTTTCAATATCATTGTTGTTTATGTAGCTCCAGCTGCATATCGGAGGAGAGGTCTATGGAGCCATATTTTTGCCTGATTCAGTACACGATGAAGCTAGTAATTAAATGGAGAGAAATCAATTCGATAGTTCGTTTGGATGTAAGAATATGAGGTAATGGCAGGCTCTCTCAAGATTTTGTTCAGTTTAGTGATTGGATTAACTCTTTAGCGTTGATCGATATGAGATTTAAAAGTTGTCAATTTACATGGAAACGAGGACGTTCAGAATCAACCTTTGTAGCTACGAGACTTGGCTGAGTGTTGTGTTATACCCAAGTGAGACATAAATGGCAGGATGCTTTTGTTTTACATCTCATATTTCTTTCTTCTGATCATGCTCTCTTCTTTTTTCAGTTCTCTCTAGTTCTCGATTCAGACCCAAAGCTTCGTCCTTTTAGGTTTTAGGTTTTCTGGTTGCAATATGAGAGTTTTGAGGATCTGGTTTGGAATTCCTAGAACAGTGATCTTAGTACGCCATATCAAGAAAGTCCAAGCTCAGATTGATCAGAACCAATCAGATGATTTAATTTACAAGGAGGAAAAGTTACCTAAAGATTTAGATAAATTACTAGAACTGGAAGTGACTTTGTTGTTCAAAAGTCTAGAGAGAGATAGATTGTATTGAGGGATCGTAACACTAAGCTTTTAAACACAATGAGTGCGGTGACAACACAATCATATTGAAAGTCTGCGTAATGAGGATGGCGTGTGGATTACTAATTCAAAAGAGTTAGAGGTGATTGCTAGGAGCTACTACGAGCGGCTAAATTCTCTAGCTAGTGTTCCTCAAACAACGCTTACATTACCTTATGCAGGTTTTGTGGCATTATCTTTTAGTGATAACGCAGACTTATTAAAATCTTCTTCGCTATAGTGGTTATAAAGCCTTACGTATGATGGAGAAGTATAAAGCCTCTAGACCAGACGGTTTCAGCCTTTGTTTTTTGAGGTGCTGGGATTTTGTTGGTAAATTTGTTACTCGGCCTACAACTTTTTGAGACTATTGTGTTACCTGAAGGAGAAAATGATGCATTGATAGTTCTTATAGCAAAGGTTTTGAAACCATAGCGGATTACTCAATTTTGCCCTCTTAGTCTTCAAAATGTACCGTTTAAAACATTAACGAAGATGATGGTGATGAGACTACAGAAAAAGATATCGGAGTTAATAGAGTCTACCCAATCAAGCTCCATTCCTGAAAGACTTAGTATTGATAACATTGTTGTGGTCCTGATGTTTGCTTTTAACACTCAATTAAATCAATAAATGAAAATAAATGTTATTGCAAACACTTCGAAACCACAAGGAACCTAGATCACCACAATAAGACTTTAAGATTCTCACTTAAGCTAAAGAAATCCAAGAGAGTGAAATTAAAGTATAATTACTCAACCTAATTCACTAATAAAGAAAGCATTAACTAAACAAAATCAAACTCAAGAGCAACTAATACGAAGACAAAACGACAACAAAGCAAAGACAATTAAACTAAGGCAAATGACTTTATGCAAGGAAATTGCTTCAAAGGGAAGGATAACTGATTGAAGATGCAATAAGGAAAAATTAAGCTCAACTTAGGACATGAGAGGCTCAAATAGATAAACCCACTTATGTGGCACTAACCCCTTTATCAACCTAAGAATTTAGCTAAACTTTTATTTGCAAATTCAAAGGTCCACAAACATTAAAAAAAAACTCAATAAGTCCACTAAACACCCTAACTTCATCTTCCAATGGCTAGGGAAGCTTAGCTCATAAATACGTATTTCGAGAATTTTCACAAACACCTTATGAACATGAAAATTCCTAGCATCTAGATTCAAATGGCAAACTCAAATCTAGCATTAAGAACACCTTAGATAAGGAATCTATAACTCTAAGCATCAAAAACGAATCACCCAACCCTAGAATTTACCAAACATTAAACCATCCTAAAGAGTACTCACACATCATGAAAATAGAAAACAAAACAAAAGATAAAAAAAGACATAATGAAAAAAGAAGAGTTGAAATGAAAAGATTTCTAATTGATTCAAAGGAATGATCTAAATAGGATCATCCAAAGTAGTCTCAAAGTATTCTCTCAACAATCACTCTCCAAAGATTCAAAAGTTGCTAGAAAATTAAAGCTTTGTTGTTCTTACCCTCAAACTTAGGGTTTTAAAACATTACAAAATGGATTTGGGTCGACTTGGGACAAACCATATCAAAGAAAATAATGTCTAAAAAACTGATGGAACTCTCGATCAACTGATCGAGAATTCGATGCTTGGCTGCGACATTCTTCTAGTGCAATTTCTCGATCATGTTTCACGAGTAGAGATAAAAAATTTGGAGCTCTTCAACATCAACTTTCTCGACTGATTTCTCAACCAAAATTCTCGATCAAGTGATCGAGATTTTGAGATCTACTTTACCGGTATTTTGCCCATAAACCTTGACCTCTTTTCATGGTTTCTGATCAAGAATTTCAAGCCCTTCCACGTTCAATGTTATGTCAACATTTCATGATCCAAATTCACGATTCTACCACTCGAGAATTCTCTTTGATCTCTCATATTATCTTCTTGGATGCCTCCTTGCTTTTAGATATTGATCCTTAGCTTCCACATCTCCAAACCTTAGCTCCTATCCACCTAAAAGACTCAAAAATGAAAAAATATGCGACTTGATCTATCTAAACTCTAAATGCAAAAATAAAAGAAAATCTATGCTAAATGAATGAATGAGACTTATAAGTTATGAAAAAGAACCAAAATATGAGACTTATAAGTTATTAAAAAGAACCAAAATATGCATAGAAATCTAACTAAATATGATGCATATCAACTCCCTGAAACTTGCCTTTTGCTTGCCTTCAAACAAACAAACGACAAAACCGAAGAAGAGGTTTTGAGTGGGAACTTAAAGCCAAAGTAGTAGTTCCAACTATTTCTTTTAGGCTCAAAACACATGTAAACCTACACCCAAGATCAAATTCCACCTTGTTCTATCCGGTTCAAAAAGTGTGAATCAAAACTACATGAGGTACCATTTTTATCGGCTCAAACCCAACACTTTCTACCAAGCTCATTCCAAAATAAGGCCTTAAACACACAACAAACAAATGTGGCTTGAAAGAAGGCTAGGCTAAAGGTGGAGAAACTGATTATTTAAGTAAAATCGACTACTTGTATCACAAAGAGTGGTACAAGATGAAGAAATCCAAGTATGAATGTGTATCCATGAGTTTAAATGCAATACATGTACATGATAATTGCAAGTCAAGATGAGGTTATAATAAGTAAGGAATGACCTCAAATCACAACATGCTTCAATTTAGGTAAGAGCTTAAAATTGAGAATTCAAAGCATGGATCAATCTTACACTTCAACAAGCAAGTTATGCATCAAACATCTAGTAACTTGGGCATTGAACCTAGCAAATGGATCATCAAGCTTATATTAAGGCAATTCATCATAGTTCCCAATGCAATGCAATCCTATATGAATCTAGTCTCAAACACTAAACAAATGCTAGCAAAGGAAACATATTTTTTGAATTTTTTTTTGAGGTTTTCTAATTTTTTGGGGTTTTATGAAAAATGACTCAAAGAAAGAAAATAAAAACTCAAATAAAAGTTAGTAACCAAACGATCCCTTCTCCCAGACTTATTTCTCATCTTCTCGGTGAGAAAACAAAATAAAAAAAAATCCTCAACAAAGCAAAGCGAAAATACAAAAGAAAGCGAAAACTATGTACTAAGTGGTGGGGTTGGTACCTTATCAAGGAGTGGAGGCTCCTTTGACTGGGGCATCGTCGTCCAAAGTATCACCCTCATTTCTATTGTCATCCTCTCCATCATCCTCTTCGGATTCTTCATCGCATTTTCATCTTGCTCCTCATCTATACCATCATCCATTTCGATATCCGGTGCCCCAACTTTAACCTTTTCAAAACCTCACATAGCTCGTAAGTTAAGTATCAACCAATCTATTTTTGTTTGGTAGTCAAGGTTGATCCTTTGTTTGGTAGTTAAGGTTGATCCTTCTGTGGCCTTAGACAAGAAGACCCATTGTCTCTACGACCCTATTCGTTTGGTGGTCGCTAGCGACCGCGACCAAAAGTTGGTTGTTTTGCGGTCGCAGGTTCAGCAACTTGTCGCAAGTTCAATGACCGGTTGCTAAAAAATTTTAGTGACTGATCGTTAGAATTGGTCGCTAGTGAGCAACGACTCCTAAACGAATAACACTAGCGGCCCAAAAATTAATTAATTAAAAATATGTCTAAATAAATAAAATTTTAATTTAAAGTAATAAAATTTAAATTATATAAAATATAATAATTAGAATTTATATATTTTTATAAAAAAATAATAAATATTGAAAAATAAATTTAAATTTACAAAAAATTAATTTTATTTCCTTATAAGTATATTTTTGATGACTAATATATAAATGTAGTAATATTCTTTATTTAATATTTTTTATACTTGCACATTTTTTTTTGCTAAATTAATATCAGTATTTTATAATTTATATTAACATACATATTTTAAAAAATTTATGATTATATAAAAAAATTTATATTTTTTTTTGTTTTTTAATAAAAAAAGAGTCGCTGGTCGCTACGAATGCAAAACGAACAACATAGCGACTGGTCGTAGCGACCAGTCAACCTACAACCAATTTTTTGATCACGGTCGCTAGTCATGATAGTTGGTCGCAGTTGCCAGCCACCACAAAATGAACTTGACCTATATCTATTTGTAATTTGCTTGGAGCAGTTATGCCATCTGATTAAGAATTCGGTTCAAGCTCAAGAATGGAGACCAATCAAACTTGCAAGCGAGGGTCCAAGAATTTTTCATGTCTGCATTGCAGATGATTTGATTCTTTTTGGAAAACTTTTTGGCCAAATTTGAGTTACTAAGAGGATTCTTGAAAAGTTTTACGCGGTCTCCAGTCAAAAATTGAGTTTTGAGTAATTGCAAATTTTATTCTCTAATACCATGGACAGAGATATGGAGAGACAAATAACTGAGGGTTAGTGGGATAAGTTCGACTAGAGATTTATAGGAAAGTATTTGGGCATTCCAACGCATTCCAACGCATTCTAGTAAGATCTTGGGCAGATCATACATTTAACTAAATCATGTTCTATTATTCACTAAGTCAAATTTTCTATTATAAAGATGTGACAAGTCCAAACAATTCATAAAACTCAGTTCCATTCTTATTCATAACTAAAATTCAAGGTTCCATAAACATCAAGTGATAACATAACTCATTGAAATCGCTACTAGCATCAAGTTCAATCTTAAATAACAGAAAACGAACTCCCAAATCCCTACCCTAGATCCACCTCCTCTCCGTCCCGCCTTGTTCTCGATCCTATTAGCCACTTTCTTGATCATTGGTCGAATCATTACCTACAATCACGTAGATTGCATAAGCAAAAGAATTGCTTAGTAGTTCGGTCATCCGTCCCACTAGACTATAACCAGAACACACATTCAATAACAAATCAAGCAAAACAGAGAACAATCACGATTTAGGGCTTGCTCAAACGATTAGTTTAACTACCCGGGATACATCCGGATCAGCCAAAGTAACCCTTAAGTCAAGAACAATATTCACAATTATATCATAATTCAGGTCTGAACCCTAAGGTTCACATATCACAGGTCTGAACACTTGGTTCGCAATTCACAGGTCGTGAACCACACAGTTCTCAATTACAATTTTGACCCACATGGTCCTTCCATTCACAATCAATCATTCAAACTAACCATTCTAGGGTTCCATTCAACCTATTACCAAACACGGATATAGGTCAACCTCACGGTCACGAACTCATATTTGCCTTAGACTCTTTCGGGTTCCTTTTTGCTTTATGGGGTTCGATTAGCCAAGCCTAGCAAAACCTTGAACTCAATTTGACCTCTAACTTGTCTCAAATTGATCGATCTCTCTCAGCCTCCTTCGCGTTCTCTCTCTCTTATTTTTGGTTAACTTTGTGTGGATTCCCTTTTTAGGGTGGATTAAAGCTCCTATTTATAACCCTTAGGGTAACCTAACCCTAATCCTAATTCCTTTATTTGGACCAGGCTCAAACCCACTCAAAATAATCCAAGGTCCAAAACACATCAATTCTGGTCGTTTTACCCTTAGGTTACCCGTTCGGACACATAACAAACTCTTGTTCGAACAAGAACCCTTGTCCAAACGTGGACACCTCATGTTCTAACGCGGACCAGACTTGTCCGGACACGGACCAGACCTGTCTCATAGCTTAAACCTTGTCCAAAACTAGACACAACATGTGTGAACCTTCTAGGTTCATGTCTGATCTTAGACTAATCATGTCAGCACGACCGTGCGGACCGATCCACTAGGTTCTGTCCAAATCCTAGGTTCTTGTCCTAAATTTCGTCCTTAGCTTATTTTTCATGGTTTTGTCTGACTTTGATCATCCCTTAGGCTTCCAATGCCTTTTCTTTGCCAGAACACACCTATTGGCCATGTTCTGTTTGCCTGTACGTACCGCATCCATGTACCGTACCTAGTGCGTTCTTGGGTCGATCGAACGTAGGTATTATAATTCTCCCCCACTACAGAGGATTCGTCCTCGAATCTAAGCTGTGGATGGTCCAACCATCTTGTGTGTCAAACAAATTGGGGAAGCTTTCCCTCATTCTAAGTTCTGGTTCCCAAGTAGTCTCAAGTTACCCATCACAATCCCATTCGATTTGCACCATTCATGTTTTCTTCCTACGACCCACTTTGATCTTTCTATCTAGGATTCGGATTGGATTCCCTTCAATTGTCAAGTTCTCTCTTAAGTTCCTTGGGGTTCCCTCAAAAATTTGTTCTCCACTTCCTAAGCACTTCTTTAACATTGAGACATGGAACACATTATGAAACATTTCTAATTCTATGGGCAACTCAATCCTATATGCCACTTTTCCAACCCTTTCCAGAACCTTATAAGACCCCATGTACCTTGGTGACAAATTAGCTGATCGCATAGTCCTTTCCTTCCTTTTATACGATACGGTTTTGAGGTAAACCAAGTCACCTACTTGGAGCTCAAGTGCTTTCCTTCTCTTGTCCGCATAGCTCCTTTGTCTATCCTGAACTGTTTTCATGTTGAGCTTAACTATTCAGATCTTTTCATTTGTGTCCTCAATTAAGTCTCTCCCATAGATACTATGCTCCCCCACTTGTGTCCAACATAATGGGGTTGGGCAAGGCCTTCCATACAATGCCTCATATGGTGACATTCCAATACTAGCATGGTCACTATTATTATAATCAAATTCAGCCAAAGATAAGTGTTCTTCCCACTTACCTCCCCAGTCCAATACACTTGTCTGTAACTAATCTTCGAGTGTTTGGATTATCCTTTCGGATTCTCCATCCGTTTGCGGGTGATAGGCTGTACTTTTGTGGACCTTTGTCCCTAACTTAGTTTGAAGAGCTTTCCAAAAAGCTGAAACAAACTTAGTGTTCCTGTCCGAGACAATACTTGCGGATGCTCCATGTTGAAGTATAATCAAATCTCGCATCATATAACATTTATATAAGTTAGTTATTTGGTCAAGAGACACAAGTTTTTTTGTTTACAGTTGTGTCTTTAGATCAAAGAGTCATGTGTTTTTATTACACAGACACAATGTTTCATTTCATATAAGTATAGATCGAGTCTCTGTTTTTCATAATATAACAGAGTGTAATACAGTTAAGTTTTCAGATCAATAAAGTCAATTACATTCATACTCTGTTTTTCTCGTTCACTATCGTTAACACAAAACACAGACTATCAACATGGTATCAGAGCCCTATTGATTCAAGGGCCAAAATTCAAGCACAAAACAAGCAAAAAAAAAGTTGCAGAGAGATCAAGCACAAACGACATAGACGATGGAAGGGATAAAGTATCAAGTGATTCCTACATTCGATGGGGAAAAATATGAATTTTGGGGCATCAAGATGAAAACCATACTGAAGACCAGAAAATTGTGGTCAGTGGTTGAAGAAGGAGTGCCGCCTGAACCGACGCAAGGAGAAACAACTCCTGAAACCGCAACAGCAAAAACACAGAGAGAAGAAGCGGTGGTTAACGATACGATGGCTCTGCAAATATTGCAAACTGCTGTTACAGATGATATCTTCTCTCGAATTACAGCGACTTCGTCATCTAAAGAGGCATGGGATGCACTGAAAACTGAATATGAAGGATCAACTCAAGTTCGATTGATAAAACTTCAAGCTTTGCGCAAGGAATTCGAAAATCTGAAGATGAACGATGGAGAAAATCTAAAATCGTTCACTGATAAGTTAATTGATTTGGAGAACAAGTTAACTTATCATGGGAAAAGGAATCAAGTGCACAAATTGTCCAAAAGATACTAATATCTCTCCCAACCAAGTTCGATAGTATTGTTAGCGTTTTGGAGCAAACTCGAGATTTAAATGCCTTGACCATGACAGAACTTATTGGTATCCTAAAGGCACACGAAGCCAGATTATTTGCAAGAGATGAAAGCACAAATGAAGGAGCATTCAATATTCAATCTAAGGCAAAATAAAACCGCTCAAAACAAGACAATACTAAGAGCAGGTGGAATCAAGGAAAGAAATGGTGTGGTTTATGTAAAAGAAATAATCACACAAATGTAGAATGTTGGAAGAAACCTCAAGAGAGCAATCAAAAGCAGAAAAACAAAACTAACATTAAGTATTACAAATGTGGCAAGATGGGTCACTATTCAACGAAGTGTTACTCTAAGAAGAAGGAGAAAGCACACGTAAGTTACGAAGAAGAAAGTTCTAGTGATGAAGATCACATGTTGTTTAGCGCTAGTGAAGTGGAGAAAACAACAATAAAAAGTGAAGATGTATGGTTAATAGACAATGGGTGTACTAATCACATGACAAAAGAAGAGAGATACTTTTCAAAGATTGACAAAAGTATCAAGGTTCCGATCAAAGTCGGAAATGGAGAAGTAGTCATGACAGCCGGTAAGGGAGATATTACCGTCATGACAAGCAATAGTAAAAGAATCATCAAAAATGTTTTCTTAGTGCCTGGTTTGGAGAAGAACCTACTAAGTGTTCCTCAAATCATTTTAAGCGGCTATCAAGTACGTTTTCAAGACAAACGATGCATCATCCAAGATGCAAAAGGCAAGGAGATCATGAATATTCAGATGACGAACAAGAGCTTCAAGGTCAAGTTAAGTTCGGTGGAAAAAGAAGCCATGGCGGCAAACGTGCAAATGAAGGAAACATCGCACAAGAGACTTGGCCATGTAAGCAGCAAGCGTTTGCAACAAATGCAAGACAAGGATTTGGTGAAAGGATTACCAAGTTTTAAAGTCACGAAAGAAGCATGTAAGGCATGTAACCTTGGGAAGCAATCACGCAAGAGCTTTCCAAAAGAATCTCAAACCAAGACAAGAGAAAATCTTGAGATTGTGCATACGGATGTATGCGGACCAATGCAACACCAATCGATTGATGGAAGCCGTTACTATGTTTTGTTTTTGGATGATTATACTCACATGTGCTGGGTATACTTCCTAAAACAAAAGTTAGAGACGTTCTCAACATTTAAGAAATTCAAAGCGATGGTGGAGAAACAAGCAGATTGTACCATCAAGACATTGCGATCCGATGGAGGTGGTGAATTCACTTCACAAGAATGCATTCAATTTTGTGAAGAAGAAGGAATCAATAAGCAAGTGACTTTGCCTTACTCACCACAGCAAAACGGAGCAGCAGAACGCAAGAATGGATCATTGGTGGAGATGGCAAGAACAATGCTTGTGGAGCAAGAATTATCTCTCAAGTTATGGGCAGAAGCTGTCTATACTTCTGCTTATCTACATAATCGTCTACAATCAAAAGTAATCGAAGATGACATGATGCCAATGGAGAAATGGTGTGGACACAAGCCAAACGTGTCACACTTGAGGATATTTGGAAGTATATGCTACATGCATATTCCAGATCAAAAACGGAGGAAGCTAGACGCTAAGGCAAAGAAGGGAATTCTTATTGGCTATAGCAATCAATCCAAAGGCTATAGAGTCCTTATCTTGGAGAATGAGAAGATTGAAGTGTCAAGAGACGTGGAGTTCGAAGAAAATAAGAAGTGCGATTGGAATAAACAACAAGAAGTCAATAAGACTTTTGTCATATCCATGAACGACACTCAATCACCAAGAGATCAACCCGTAAGTATCTCTACTCCTGAATTCTCTCAAGATGGCGATCGTGATTCAGTTGAAGAAGGATAGACTTCTGAGCCACGAAAGAAGTACAACTCCATGGAGGGAATTTTGCAAAGAACAACAAGAATAGAGAGTGAAGAAGCAGCTCAAGTCATAGAAGCTTATCTCGTTGCGAATGAAGAACCACAAACTTACGATGAAGGTTGTGGTAATGAAGAATGGGAAGAAGCCATGAATGAGGAGATAAAGATGATCGAGAAAAACAGAACGTGGCAATTAGTAGACAAGTCGGAGAAGAAGAATATGATAAGCGTAAAGTGGATCTACAAAATCAAAACAGATGCAAACGACAATCACATCAAACACAAGGCAAGACTAGTTGCAAGAGGCTTTTCTCAAGAATATGGAGTCGATTATCTTGAGACATTCGCCCCTGTCTCAAGATATGATACAATACGAGGCTTACTTGCGTATGCGGCTCAAATGGAGTAGAGATTGTATCAAATGGATGTGAAGTCGGCGTTTCTAAACGGAGAGCTTGAAGAAGAAGTTTATGTCACACAACCACCTGGGTTTGTGATAAAAGGAAAAGAAGAAAAGGTGTTAAGGTTTTACAAAGCTTTATATGGTCTTAAACAAGCCCCACGAGCATGGTATGGAAGAATATATTCTTATTTTATTCAAAATGGTTTTGAAAGAAGTATGAATGATGCGGCTTTGTACATCAACAAGAAAGGTGCAGATCTCATCATCACTGGAAGCAATACTCATCTCATCAACACATTTAAGAAGAACATGAAGGACGAGTTCGAGATGACGGATCTTGGTTTGCTTAATTACTTTCTTGGAATGGAAGTAAACCAAGATGATAGTGGCATTTTTCTTTCACAAGAAAAATATGCAAAAAAACTTATTGATAAGTTTGGAATGAAAGAAAGCAAGAGTGTAAACACTCCACTTACACCACAAGGAAAAAGAAAAGGAGTTGAAGGTGACGACAAAGAATTTGGTGATCCAAGTAAGTACCGGAGCATTGTTGGAGGTTTGCTTTATTTGTGTGCGGGCATACTCATCCTGGAGCTTCCGCTCTCCTCTGAGAAGGGCTTCTATTCGCCATTGGGAACTACGTTAATAATAGGTTGTTACACCCCTTCCATGTTTGGGGGGACGTGGAATCTAATAGGTTGTTACACCCCTTCCATGTACGCGAGCTCTTATTTATCAAGATACATGTCATCACCACTCATCAAGCATTATCAAGAAGCCAAAAGGGTGTTAAGATACATCAAGGGTACGTCAAGCGTTGGAGTATTCTTTACAAGAAAAGAGACACCAACGTTAGTAGGCTACTCGAACAGCGATTAGGGTGGTTCTCTGGAAGACAAGAAAAGCACGACAGGTTATGTATTTAGTCTTGGATCGGCTATGTTTTGTTGGCAATCTTGTAAGCAGCAAACGGTGGCTCAATCAACGGCGGAGGCGGAGTACATCGCCGTATGCGCAGCAACAAACCAAGCCATATGGTTACAAAGACTCTTTGAAGACTTCGGTTTAAAGTTTGACGAAGGCATTCCCATCTTATGTGACAACAAGTCAGAAATAGCAATTGGAAGGAATCCGGTGCAACATAGAAGAACGAAGCACATTGAGATCAAGTATCATTTCGTGAGAGAGGCCGAGCACAAAGGACTCATTCAACTTGAGTATTGCAAAGGAGAAGATCAACTCGCGGATATACTTACCAAGGTTTTAAGTGTTACAAGATTTGAAGAACTAAGGAGGAAGCTTGGAGTGAAGCCAAGATATGATTAAGGGGGAGTGTTGAAGTATTATCAAATCTCGCATCATATAACATTTACATAAGTTAGTTATTTGTTCAAGAGACACAAGTTGTTTTGTTTACAGTTGTGTCTTTAGATCAAAGAGTCATGTCTTTTTTATTACACAGACACAATGTTTCATTTCATATAAGTATAGATCAAGTCTCTGTTTTTCATAATATAACAGAGTGTGATACAATCAAGTTTTTAGATCAATAAAGTCAATTACATTCATACTCTGTTTTTGTCGTTCACTATCGTTAACACAAAACACAGACCATGAACACTCCATGCAACCTAACGATCTCTCTTACATAGATCTTGGCCAACTTTTTAGCCCTATCCGTTCTATTGACCGCAAGAAAGTGTGCGGACTTTGTCAACCTATCCACTATTACCCATATTGAATCCTTTTTATCACACATAGGCAATCTCGGGTGGATTGCTAACTTAGATCTACGTGCGTCCTTAAGGATTTCATCCTTTAATCCTTGATCATTAGGGACACAAACACGACCATTAACCAAAATAGTCCCATTATTAGAAGTTTGATATTCAGTTCTATTATTCCCTGCAGCTTTTTCAAGTTCTCATCTTTTTCTTGAGCCATCCAGACTCTAGTAAACAAATCAGCTTGATCCGCAACCCCCAAGCCTAAGGGTTGCTCTTCTACTATTAAGGCTGAGAAACTTAAGGTTCCAACCATGCATACGAATCGTTCCAACTCCCTCTCGGAGTCCATGTCCATATATTTCCTACTTAGTGCATCCGCAACTAAGTTTGCTTTACCCGGGTGGTATTCTATGACCAAATCATAATCAGCTATGAGTTCCATCCATCTTCTTTTTCTTAAGTTCAGATCTGGTTGAGTGAAGATATACTTCAAACTCTTGTGGTCCGTGAATACTTGGACCTTCCCACCATAAAGATAGGATCGCCAAATCTTTAAGGCAAAAATAACCGCAGCCAATTCCAAGTCATGAGTTTGGATAGTTCACCTCATGTTTTTTCAATTGTCGTGATGCATAAGCAATAACATTCCCATGCTACATCAACACACAGCCCAATCCCATTCGTGATGCATATGTGTACACCACATATAGTTCGTTTGGTTCCGACAATGTCAAAACCGGAGTACTAGTCAACATATCCTTAAGTTTTGTGAAGCTCTCTTCACATTCCTCGGTCCAAATAAAACGGACATCCTTCCCTGTAAGTTGAGTCATAGGCTGAGCCATCCTTGCAAAGCCTTTCACGAACTGTCTATAGTAACCAGCCAATCCAAGAAAACTCCTTACCTCCTTTGCGTTCAAGGGTCTAGGCCAACTCGAGTGCCTTTATCTTTTCTGGATCCACTGACACTCCTTTGTCCGAGACCACATGACCCAAGAATCCTACTTCCCTTTGCCAAAAGCTACACTTACTTAGTTTGCCAAACAATTTGTGTTCCCGTAGTTTTCCCAAAATTGTCCTTAAGTGGCCCTCATGTTCCTCTGAGGACTTAGAATACACCAAGATGTCATCTATGATGATGATGATCACGAACTCGTCTAAGAATTCTCTAAACACATTGTTCATTAGTTTCATGAAGGCAGCCGGTGCATTGGTCAGCCCAAATGGAATAACCACAAACTCATAGTGTCCATACCTTGTCCGGAATACGGTTTTCTGGATGTCATGTTCTGCAATTGGGATCTGATGATAACCTGAAGCCAAATTAATTTTTGAGAACTAAGTAGCACCTCTATGTTGGTCCAACAACTTATCCACTCGTGGGAGAAGGTACTTGTTCTTTACTTTCACTCTATTCAATCCACGGTAGTCAATACACAAGCTGAAGGTTCTATCCTTCTTTTTGAGAAACAGCACCGGTGCACCCCATGGTGAACTACTCAGTCTTATAAACCCTTTATCTATTAGTTCACTAAGTTGTCTTTTCAACTCAGGTGTTTCTACTGGCGCCATCCGATATGATGCTTTGGAGATGGGTGTCGTTCCGGGTTCTAATTCAATCGTAAACGGATCAGACCATTCTGGTGGTAATCTCCTGACTGCTGCAAACACGTCCTCAAACTCTTTTATCACTGGAATGTCCTTGAGTTCTGTTTCTGGTCAAACTTCAACAGTTGAGATCGTAACTAAGTACGCCTCACATCCTTTCTCGAGCATCCGTTCCGCTTGGACAGCCGAGACAATCAAGATACCTGAAGTGGGTTGGATTCCCTGATACACCAACCGATTCCTTTCATTCTCAAACTCATCTCTACCACGATAACAATCTATGTGTGCCTTGTACTTTCCAAGCCAATCCATTCCTAAGATCACATCATATAGTTCCACTTCACAGATCACTAGGTCAGTTGGCATGTTCACTCCTTATATGAGCATCGAGACGTTTCCAACATCCCCTAAGGCATCCATTAGTTGTCCACCAGCTGCTCGGACTAACAATCCACTATTTACTCCAGGTTCTTTCTTAAATTCATCAATACCAATCATTCTCGGGTGCACAAAACAATGTGACGCCCCATAATCAAAAACACATGGGTTTCTACACCACCCATAATTACGGTCCCTATATGTTTATTTAGATACTAAGGATCCTTGTTCACACTACACAAACAATCAAGTTCACAAACAGAAGACATTATGGTGATGAACAGAACTTACCAGCGATCGGACGTGAGGTGCTCTAATTGGTTGAATCTGCAACCAATGAGTATGCTCTAGGCATTACAGCCAGTCTCTTTGGCAGTGGTAGTAGTGGTGGAAACTTCTCTCTTGCCCGTTTCCTTGATGATTTAAGCGGTTTGGGACAATTATCCCGGATGTACTCTGTTTCCCCACAGTTATAGCACACCCTTGGTCCCTCGGTACGAACATCCTTTACCCTTTGGTCCTCCTTTAGATAATCACGTACCCTATGGTCTGTACTACCACACCTAAAACATGCACCAGAAGCCATCCTACATTCCCCAATATGCTCCTTCCCACAAAGCTTACACATAGTGCGAGCCGCGACCGGTTTTCCTGGCGTATTCCCATCCGTTCTCCTTTGCCTGGAACCCAAACCATTCCCTGGTTGAGTTTGCTGCACGGTTGGGCCTCTTCTCTTTTCACTCACCAATCTGGCCTCCTCTAATCCACTCTCCAATTGGGCAGCCTTTTCCACAAGCTCTGCAACTGAATTGTAATTCCGTACTTGACACACATTGCAAAATTTAAGCCGTAGCCCATGCATGAACCGATGCACTTGGACTTTCTCATCATCTAACTCATGCCCCGCATACTTCATAAGGTTGTTAAACTGATTCTCATACTCCTTCACGGTCATTGATCTCTGACTAAGATCTAAGAAGGCTCCTTGTAGCTTATCAAACACCTCGGGTGGAAAATACTTTGATTGAACCTCCTTACAAAACGTTTCCCACGTGTAATTCGGGTTTGCCATTCGGCTTGAAGCCCCTTTCCACTAGTTGTAGGCATCACCCTCCAAGTAATGAACCGCTATATCACACCTATACTCCTCCAGACAACGAATAGAGTTGAAGTTCATCTCCAATAGCATTACAGGAAGTCTCACCATTCCCCACATTACCTCTTCTTCCATCACGAGTACTAACCATCTACAGTTGCCATATATCTAAGTTAATAACCTCTATCAACTTAGCTAGGTTCACAGAACATATAACACACTTACCGCGAGACCTTGGCGTTAGAAAGATGGATATCATTCATCTTACCCATTCACACACTTCCCAATTATCCTCGAATCAACCTGGCTCTGATACCAAATTGTAACACCCCAACTCATTAAACCTGAGTTCCAACACATTCTAGTAAGACCTTGGGCAGACCATACACTTAGCCAATTCATGTTTCATTATTCACTAAGTCAAAATTTTCGATTATAAAAATGTGACAAGCCCAAGCAATTCATAAAACTCGATTCCATTCTTATTCATAACTAGGTTCCATAAACATCAAGTGATAACATAACTCATTGAAATCGGTACTATCATAAAGTTCAATCTTAAATAAAAGAAAACGGACTCCCAAATCCCAACCCTTGATCCACCTCCTCTCCGTTCCGCCTTGGTCTTGCTCCTATTAGCCATTTTCTCGATTATTGGTCGGATCATTACCTACAATCACGCAGATTGCAGAAGCAAAAGAATTGCTTAGTGATTCGGTCATCCTGTCCCACTAGGCTATAACCAGAACACACATTAAATAACAAATCAAGCAAAACCAGAGAACAATCACAATTTAGGGCTTGCTCAAACAATTAGTTTAACTACCCAGGGTACATCCGGATCAGGCAAAGTAACCCTTGAGTCAAGAATAACATTCACAATTATATCATAATTCAGTTATGAACCCTAAGGTTCACATATCACAGGTCCAAACACTTGGTTCACAATTCACAAGTCATGAACCACACGGTTCTTAGTCATAATTTCGACCCATATGGTCCTTCTATTCATAATCAATCATTCAACCTAACCATTCTAGGATTCCATTCAACCTATTACCAAACACCGATCTAGGTCAACCTCACGGTCACGAACTCACCTTTGCCTTAGACTCTTTTGGGTTCCTTTTTGCTCTATGGGGTTCGACTAGCCAAGTCTAGCAAAACCTTGAACTCAATTCGACCTCTAACTTGTCTCAAACCGATCAACCTCTCCCAGCCTCCTTCAAATTCTCTCTCTCATATTTTAGGTTAACTTTGTGCAGATTCCCTTTTTAGGGTGGATTAAGGCTCCTATTTATAACCCTTAGAGTAACCTAACCCTATCCCTAATTTCTTTAGTTGGACTGGGCTCAAACCCATTCAAAATAATCCAAGGTCCAAAACACATCAATTCTGGTTGTTTTACCCTTAGGCTACTCATTCGGACACATAACAAACTCTTTTTCAAACAAAAACCCTCCTGAACATGGACATCATATGTCCTAACGCGTACCAGGTTTGTCCGGACAGGGAACAGACCTGTCTCATACCTTAAACCTTGTCAAAAACTAGACACAACATGTCCGAACCTCCTAATTTATGTCCGATCTTGGACCAATCATGTCAGTACGACCGTGCGGTCCAATCCGGACAGTGCGGTCTGATCCACTAGTTTCTGTCCAAATCCTAGGTTTTTGTCCTAAATTCCTTTCTTAGCTTATATTTCATAGTTTTGTCTTACTTTGATTATCCCTTATGCTTCCAATGCCTTGTCTTGGCAAGAACACACATATTGGCCATGTTCACTTTGCCAGTATATATCGCATCCACATACCGCACCTAGTACGTTCTTGGGTCGGCCGAACGTGGGTACTACAAAAAACCTTTTATAAATTGAAAACGTTCAAATTTTTTTATTTTTACTTATGCTTTTAAGATTAGAAGAAGAGTTTTGTTTTCAATACTGATTATGCCCCTTATACTTTCAAGACCAAGCATGCTTAGTTGTCTTCTTTTTGGGGTTGCTCCAGTCTTCGTGACTAATTTTTCAGAAATTATGATTTTTACTTTTATAATAGTAAGTAACAGGTTCTATACATAAAAAGAATAGAATCTTACTTATACTATTATGTACTATTTTTTATCTATAATAGTGTAAGTAACAGGTACTCCTCTATGGTCGAAGATACCTCAATTCGGCCAGACCCGGACTCCTATCCTGTCCTATCTCTTCTTCATGACGCCTCTCTCCCTTCCTTTCCTTGCCCCTCTCCCATTCCCATTATTATCTTAAAACCTAATCGTAGCCTCAAGCCAGTTGCTCCCACTAGCCTCTCTAAAAAAATGGTCTCCAAGGCCACTGAAAAGAAAGATCTGACAACACCTACTTTTAGAAACTCTGCTAGCCAAATCCTTAAGGGATCCAATGCGCAAAAGCAAACACACACTACACTGACCATAGTTTATCCGAAACCTAAACAAATAGAGCATACAAAAGTAAGATCAACCACTACTCAAACTGTGCAGCAAGTCTTATAGCAAGAGAACCTAGACACAAATGTCAACAACACGACAATTCAAGATCCACAAACCACCATAGCAAATGAAGTTATTGCTGGCTTAATGGTATCCCAATATCAGAAATCGCAAAACCCATTGAGACAGCTCAAGTAAAACTCACCTCTAAGCCTTTAACCCAACTAAAACCCAAGCCTCAATCTTGGACTGATAAAGTCAGTATCAATTTGGATAAATCAGTGAAGAGATTAGCATCCCAACCTTTATCCCCAGAAGGCACAACTAGAGTAGAAAATCCCTACTCTGTTTTCCAAAACGGCGTAGAATTGCATAAAGAATTTATCAGTGGTGTGTTCATGGGAAAAACACCATCATATACCCAAATTTAGAATGTCCTCTCACAAATTTAGGGACGTGGTCAAAGAATCCATTTCCATATAAAGCCTGCACAAAGAACAATGATACTGAGAATTCCAAACGAAATTACCAGAAGGAAGATAGTGGAGCAAGAATTCTGGCACATTGGAATCACTATGTTTTATGTTTCACATTGAACTCCTGACCTTGCAGTGAAACCCCCATCAACACAATCAATTCCACTATGGGCTCACATAAAAGGGTTGCCTCTAGATTTGTTCCATCATCAAGATCTGAGTTTTATTGCAAGACTAGGAGAGCCCATTGAAACCGATGACTCAACTATCCGCCTTTCAATCCTTGAAACTACTCATGTTTAAGTTTGTATTGATTGCACAAAGCCACTACCATCACTCATTAAATTTGAAAGAGAAGATGATTTAGTAAATGCATTTACAGTTAATTAACCTTGGACGCCACCATCATGTTCAGTTTGCAAAGAAATCGGTCATTTATGTCAAGATGTCCTAATGTCTCATGGGTCCCTATGCAGAAGCTTCCTCCCACCGAAATTCCACCCACTGTCCCTCCCTATGCGCATGTACCTATAGCCGTCCAATCACCTGACCCTAAACCCATACCAACTATGTGTCCTATCAAGGATAACATCATGATTGAACCCGTCTCTCTGACTGAACCTATCTTTTCAGCTCAGATTGCCCCTTATTCCCCTACCTTAATCACTCCTCTTGACAAATCTGAGAATCTAATATTTGGTTTTCATGACATAACTATGATAGTCTCTGATACCACTCATGTCCTTGCTTTGCAAGCACAACCTTCAACAAATAAAGCCACCAAAAGACCTCACCCAAGTACCTTGTCTACTGCTTGCGCTCAAACTCGTAAACCTATCACCTCTAACCAACTTAACCAAATTAACCCCCATACTCCAAACCCTTTTGTTGGTTCCCCAAGTTTCTTCTCTTCCCTAGCCACCATAGACTCTGAAACCTTATCCAATCCTGGAAACGAGAAATTAAACTCTAATATGAAACTCCAAAGCTCTTACCAAAACCAGACCTTAAACACTAACCTGATCCCATGTTCTTCCCTTCTTGAAGGGGAGACCAAAGCCTAACCTTCCTATGTCTATACAAACCTTTTTTGGAATGTCAAGGGACTGAATAACGGGGATAAGCAAACCGCTCTCAAAACTTGGCTTAATAATAGTAGTATATTTATTGGATTTATTTTGGAAACCCATGTCAAAGAATCTAATCTAAACCTCTTGATGCAATCCCTGGCCAACAATGGTTCTTCATATCAAACCACTCAAAAGACGGTAACGGCAGAATTATCACCATTTGGAAATCCCCATTATCTGTCTGTGTTCTGCACAAAATAGATCAAGTTCTTACATGTTAAGTAAACTGCCAGGAAAAACATCTTTCATATACTCAGTTTTATATGCAAAGAATACCAGAGAAGAAATAGATCACATTTGGATAGATCTGAAACACACCTACGTCAAATTTAGTCTATCCACTGAACCATGACTCATCAGAAGAGACTTTAATGAAATAACACATCCAGTTGAACACTCCTCAGCTACTTGCTCGACATTCAATCCACATATGCTAGAATTCAAATCCTGGATAGAGTCGATAGAAGTTAATAGATTTGAGATTTTAGGGCCCCTTTTTCACTTAGACAAATAAGCAATCAGATCGCCCAATGGCTAAGAAGCTTGATTGATCCCTCATTAATGAAGCATGATTTCAACTTTTTCCAAACAACTTCGCCTCCTTCTAAGCCCCATCCCTCAAACAGGCTCAAACCCCTCAAGTTTTTTAACTTCCTCACAAACCACCTAGACTTCTTGGCAATAGTTACTGTAGCTTGAGAAAACACTAAAATCGAAGGATACTCATTAAGCTAAATGAGTTTCCAACAGAAGCAATTAAAGAGAGAACTAAAAACACTATCTAGCAACAACTTCTCAGACATCCAAAACAGAGTGAGTGAGGCTAACTATTTATTTAAATTGGCGCAGGTACAACCACTAAGAAATCCTGATCGATCTCATTTTAAAGATGAAAAAGCTAGCCATGAAAAACTCATAATGCCTAAGGGAATTGAAGAAAACCATTTTAAGCAAAAATCAAGAATCAATTTGGTTGGCTTCTGGTGACCAGAACACCAGCTACTTCCATAAGGTCACCAAATCGAGAAATACATCTAATACAATTCACATTCTTGAAGATGTATCTGTTTATTCTACTACATGTCCGGAAGCTATGGGAAATCTTGCAATAATTCATTTTCAAAAATTCTTGGCCCACCTCCATCTCATAGGATTATAAGACCCTCTGATATGGCACTGCAGTCCCTCTTCACTTGCTGATTATCTCATCAACAAAGAATGGTAATCTTGCCATCAACAGAAGAAATTACAACAACTATGCTCAAACTAAACCTGAATAAAAATCCAGGTCAAAATGGTTTAACTTTAAAATTTTATACCTCTTCATGGTCAAAAGTAGGAGAAGATGTAGTCAGATAAAATCAGAGATTCTTCAATCATCCTCACATGACCAACCAACCATCCTAACATTGTTCCCTAAGTACCCGGGCGCTACCATCAGAAAAGACTTCCGGCCAATCTCCTGCTGTAATATCTTGTACAAAATGATCGCCAAGTTACTTGTGAAGAAACTAAAGCCACTCCTCTCAAAAAGCATTCTTCCTAATTAGTTAGCTTTGATCAAAGGAGGACTACTACTAGACAATTGCCTATTAGCATCAGAAGTCATCAACATGTATAATAGAAAAAGAGGTCCTCCTAGACTTACTATAAAGGTTGACATAGCCAAAGTACATACATCTGATGGGTCGCTAAATGTTTCACAACTTCCAAGATATTCGATTGGGATCAATGCAACATACAAAGATTTTTTAGAGGGTCAAGGGGCCTAAGACAAGGAGACCCCTTGTCTCCTTACCTGTTTGGAATAGCAATAAATTTCCTCTCGCACAAATCAAATGAAGCTACAACAAATGAACTCATTGGTTATCATCCTAGATGTAAAGAATCAAAATTAACTCACCTATATTTTGTAGACGACTTACTCCTCTTCACAGATGGATCTACCTCTTCCATTTGAAACCTCCTCGCAATTTTAGGGACTTCAGCAACATTTCAGGTTTGGCAATCAACGTCCAAAAATCATGTTTCTTTCCTTCATGGGTTTCTCCTACAGAAATCACAAAAATTAAGTCAATTTATGGAATTCCAAAAGGAAATCTCCCAATCAGATACGTAGGTTTTCTGTTATCACCTAAGAAGCTCTCTATTACTAATTGTGAACCCTTACTGCTCAAGGTCAAATAAAAAATTGGAGCGTAGCCTTCTAGATACATTTCTCTGGCAGGAAGGCTGCATCTATTGAGTACACTGATTGTTGGAATATCCAACTTCTAGTGCGCGGATTTCATCCGGTTGGCAGGAACGCACTAGATTTCATCCTGCCAACTTCTAGTGTGACATTCAATCCTTACCTGGTTGTTTGTTTGAAACTGTTGCACGACACAAGATAGAATTGCATCATGGCGTCTCCAAAACGATTTGTCCTGCATCCTCTGCGTTATAGAGCATGAAACCAGAGATCATCTACATAATGCATGTCAATTCACACAAGTGATTTGGGCAACTTTAGCATCTAGGATTCACATTGATGGCAGAAGTAATGGTTGTAATCAACAAATTACTTCTCTACTCAACTTCCCTGGCAACAGATCATTGAGGACGGAATCGAGTCTTTCTTTGCAACTTTCACGTCGTCTCCCATCGTTGGAGTAGGTCTTCAATCTCGAAACTTTAAACCTGGTTTGCTCTGATACCAAATAAAGTATTAAATAAGTAAGCAAATCCTTTAAACTTGTCTTTGTATTAATCAGAAAATTGCTCAAAACTAATTAATACACAAATCGTATTCTTTGCTCATAAGTCTTCACAACTCAAAGACTTACCTATTTATAGATTCTCAACAACTTATGATAATCTTCTCTTAATCTTATCTAAACAGATTTTACCTAACTTAAATCTATCTAGAACTTTATTTTGGTCTTATCTTAAACTTTAATCTACTTATCAAAGATTATCTTAGAACTTAAGCTAATGAAGCTTACTCAACATTCTCCCTTCTAAGCTTCATTTCTTTCTTACAAACGATTTGAACTCCAATGAGACTTCTCATTTGTTTGAACTTGATCCTTGCCAATGCTTTTGTTAGGATGTCTGTTAGTTGTCTTTCTCCTGATACATGCTCGACAACAATCTGTCCATTGCTTATACATTCTCGAATGAAATGATAGCGTTTATGGATGTGCTTGCTATGTTCATGAAAAACTGGGTTTCTTGTCAACTCCAAAGCCGATTTGTTGTCAATTCGGATCACTGTTCTTATGCTCTCTCCTGCTATTATTTCACTCAGTAATTCCTGCAACCATATAGCTTGTTTAGAGGCTTCTGTTACAGCCATGAACTCTGCTTCACAGGAAGAAAGTGCAACTGTGTTCAGTTTCTGTGAACACCACGAAGTTGGAGCATCACCAAGGTAGAAAATGTGACCAAAAGTACTCTTACCATCATCTAAATACACGTTATGACTACTGTCACTGTAAACAATAAGCAACTTTGATGCTCCTTTCTTGTAGATTAAACCGTAGTTCAAAGTCCCACTTAAGTATCCGAGAATCTGTTTTAGTGCTCTCCCATGTGACTCTCGTGGTTGATGCATATATCTACTTAACATTCCTACTGAGAATGCTAAATCAGGTCTTGTATGCAACAAGTATCTAAGGCAACCAATCTTTCTTCGATA
>OVBA01000529.1:0-63914 GCA_900406435.1 Lepidium aucheri | reverse complement strand
GGTGATGAATGTGGGAGCCATCTCCTAGCATTCCCCCTAGAGTTTCTTATGTTGGAGCTATTGATATATCTCGCAATTGATCTTTAGTAACTAAGATATCTTGTTTCATGTTGGTTGAACTATTAATCCTATTGTCTTTTCTATATTGTAGCTCTTCTGGTTCATGTTAGGTTGAAAGTGTATCTGTTACTTAATCGGATAATGAATCATATGTTCCTTGATTTAAAAAAAAAAAAAAAACTAAAGTATTGTTTTGTTGTTTGTCTTTATATTTATGTCTATATAATATGAATATAGAGAATTTTCGTTCTATAACTAAAAGTTTTATCATATTTCATTTTATAACAAGAGCAAAAGATCTATAAAATTTTGACTATTTTATCCTTGTAACGATATAATAGAGTACATATATGTATTAAAAAAGTTATATATTAATCGTTTCTGTTTAGTTCTAGTAAAACTGTTTTTGATGTAATCATACTAATATTGTTATCATGTTAACTCTTCCATTTTGATTAGGTTTAACATGTTCGGTAACTATCTATCAATAATATTATATGATAACATAATAATTACCATATTAACAATATTATTAGCATGTTAACTCTTTTGTTACAGTTCGTGTATATGCTACTATTCTACATTTTGCCATGTTTGAAAATAATAATTATATATTAATTATCTTTTTTACTTTATTTGGTATCGGTATATTATCTTTTTACCTTAGCATTTCTTTCTGCCGCTGTTTCCTAGTCTTGATCCTGCGTGCACTTAATTACAAAGCTGATTTCCTACCAGGAAAGTTAGAGATTTGTCTAGAAATCAAGCTTATGTAAACAATGTATCTCTTCTTTGGATCCATTCTTTGTTTTAATTGAGTAAAGTTAAACAAAAAATAAAAATATTATGCTAATATTTATTGTACCAGTAAACTATATGAATATATTGGTCATGTGGTTATTAGATACTTAATAAAAAATATATTATTTTTTAGTTATCTAAAATCTTTTATTTTTCATTAATCTAGCCCTAATATATACAAACATAATATATATATATATATATAATTAACGAGTGGATTATAATATATTAAATGAACTTGACAATAGTAGTGATATTTCAGCTCACATATTATACTAATTGTTGGAGGTGGGCCTCGCACTGGACTCGGCCCATATGGCTTTGAAAAGGCCCATGAAACACTTAACGGAAACAAGCATTCATCCGTGTTGACATGAACGTCCTCGACATATGTTCTAGCATCCAAGGCATATTGCCATCCGCGTATTCGACATATACGTACACTACCAGTGCCCGTCTTCGGCCCTCTGCAATGTATTTAATGCGTTGATGTAAAGTTACCTAATCATTAGCTAGGTGTACCCGCTCAGTGAGCATTAAATGCTGATAAGCAAGTCAACAACCCGATAGCTCGGCGAACACACCTCCAGGTGATGATACCCTAATCACGGGCCCACATACTATAATTGTAGGTAATCGTGACCACCTCGACGACAAATGAACCTTAAGGATCTCAGCTATAAAAGAAGGCATTCCAAATGCCGAGCAAGGGATCTGATCAACATTTTTATCTCTAGAACTTGTAAACTTCGAGCATCATATTTGTCACTCATAACAAGAATCCGAACTCATTCTTGTCACTTCTTTTGTACTAAGATCAGTAAATGTTGTGCTAACCTCACCACAAACAGTTGGCGTCGTCTGTGGAGACAATGATTACTCTCAACTCAACGATAAACATGATCAACCAAGCTTCACAAATGGAAATAACAAACCAAACCAAGCCTTCGATGGTTCCACTAAAGAACTCGCCGATGACTCCTCAGCAGCAAGACGCTACACATGGGGGGGACATCATCTCTCATCCCAGCAACCGATCCAACCTAGGATATTCTAGAAGGATCGTGACAAACCACGCGTGCTCCCAATCCCGACTAGATGGTAGGAAGGTCCGACCCCCTCCAGCTCATCCTCGACCGTATGGAGCAAATGAGCAAAGAAACTTCTGCACGTCTCTGCCGCACAAGCTATTTTCCAGGAGCAAATAGCCGGGTTTTAGATCGACTTGACACCAGCCAGACTAAACCAAACCTTGTTCGGAGATTCACCCACGTCACATGCCAAGCCGGTAGACCCTCCCGCAAGGCATAACCCGAATCCCACCACAGAGTTCTTGGCACCAGCAGAAAGAAGGATCGAAGCCTTGGAGAAAGCTGTGGGTGGCTGGACCTCGAAGCTGCATCAAGTGACTAATTTGACTCAAGAACTAGACCTTGTGTATGCCCAAACGCAAAACACACTGTACACACACCGACTCTCGAACACACCCGTCCGTATTGACGCAAAGATCTGATGCCCGATGTACAAAGGAAAAGCGGATCCCAGGAACTTTCTCACATCCTTCACTGTAGCAACATGGCGGACAAGATTTGCTTCGGAGGAAAGGGACACCGAATTATGCCAACTCTTCGTTGAGCATCTGGACGGAAACACGTTAGGGTGGTTCACTAAACTCAAGCTGTATTCGATCGATAGCTTCGATCAGTTCACCAAGGCTTTCTTGAAACATTACTAGATTTATATCAGGAAAAACAGCACTATCGCCGACCTACAAACTGTTCAGCAGGGACTAGACAAGCCACTCTGAGCCTTCCTGAACAAGTTTCAAAATGTGGCTGATGGGTTTACAATCGCTAACGAGAATGCGGTGGAACTACTTAGGATCTCAATCTGGCACAAAGACGAGTTCGTCAAGAGGGATTTGAGGTTGTGCAAGCTGACTTCCCTAGAAGACGCGATGCATAGGGTACTTATGCACGTAGAGGAAGAATAGGAGAAGGCGGCATGTGCGAAGCAGTACGCAGCAATAACAGGCTGAACCGTGTGTAGACCCCCTCAGAGCACTGCCGTGGAGACATATATAGAGCCGTGACAGAATATGAACAAGGTGTATAAGAAGAAACAGATGGTCTTCATGGTCGTAGAGGAAGCAAAGGAATGGAGCCCACGACAGTGATAAGGATCCGTAGACCTAGGAAATGGAATAACAAATGGCATCGCCTCGGAAGCCAGCCTGAGGAGGCAGTCTACTACGAGTTTCACCAAAGTACCACGCACTGAACAACCAATTTCCGCAACCTGAAAGCTTTCCTTCTTGAAAAATTCCAAGAAGGCGCTGTGAAGGGTTCAGAATAAGCCACGATACTTGCGTCTATAGCAGCATCGCATCCCCAGAGCTCGGCGGCCACCACAACGGGAGAAGCCCTACCTGCAGACTAAGGTACACAGTAAGTAAAACACGAGGGAACCATGCATACTCTCCCGGACCGCCTATGAAACCACATTGCCGAGATGGCAGCACCGCACTGATTAAAGGAGGGTCACAATGATAATGGGATGACTGATTACGTGTAACGACTCCATCAGATCAATCAAGAACCACAAGCGAAGGACCAAAACCATGGCCTACCTGCATGAAAAAATCGTTGCTGCAGAATAATGCCTTAGAATATCGGGCGAAGTATATGCCAGAAAGGTCCCAACGTTGGTGACATCTTCTTTTCTAAGGAGGACGCAGACGGATTCGTCCAACTCCACAATGATCCTTTACTAGTCAAAATGCAAATAGCTGATTTTAAGGTAGTCATATTCTGATCGATACCGTAAGCTCTATTGCCTTATATTTAAGGAAGCCTTAGATAAAATGAACATCAAGGAATTCGGAGTTAAACTTGCTCGATACACACTAACTACCTTTGACGATAAAACCCTGAACATGATTGGGACAATGAAGCTCCTCGTACAGCTTGCGGGATCGACGCAATGGGTATGTTTCCACGTCCTAGACGCCCCTACAATCTACAACATGATCTTAAGAACCTCTTGGCTACACATGATAAAAGCAATGCTGTCCACGTACCATCAATGCATTAAATTCCCTACCCTGACCAGGATCTATACCTTAAGAGGTAGCCAAAAAGTCTCACGTTTATGCTTCATAACATAGCATAGGTTACGCACCGCATCGTCTCAAACCTGCACAATCTCGACGCCAAAGACGATAACGAAGCAGATGATACCGGATACATCCCAAAGGAGACAATCAAATCAATCAATATCAACCCCACTACCCCGGAGCGATCTGTTGGGATAGACGCAGACCTCAACCCAGAGTTGTGTGCCAAGCTTAAAAAATTCCTTGATAAAAATGTCGCCACGCATCAACCCAGAAATCGCATGCCACAAACTTAACATCGACCCCACTTTCCACCCAATTAAGCAAAAGAAGCACAAGCTAGGAGCCGAGCGGATGCAAGCGGTGAATGACAAAGTCAATCGGCTCCAAAAAGAAGGATTGATTGCGGAATTAAGGGACCTGGAATGGCTAGCAAACCCGATGGTGGTCAAGAAGAGGAACGACAAATGGATGGTCTTGACTGACTTCACGGACCTTAACAAGGCATGTCCCAAAGATAGCTTTCCGCTTCCATACATCGACCAGCTTGTCAAAGCCACAGCCAAAAACGAGCTCCTATCCTTCATGAGCGTCTTCTCCGGATACAACCAAATTAAAATGAGTTATACTGACAGGAAGAAAACCACATTTACCATGGCCAGATAGACGTATTGCTACAAAGATTGGAGATTGAGGCGAGCATAAACCAATCTTCTACACCATCAAATCGCTAGATGATGCGGAATCATGGTACTCGGGGATGGAAAAAACTAGCATTAGCAGTCTTTATTGCGGCACAAGAACTAAGAACTTACTTCCAGTCGCATATTGTGGTAGTATTGTCAAACCACCCCCACCGCACAATCCTTCACAATCCAAGTCAATCAGGTCATCTCTTGAAATGGACCGTGGAGTTAAGCGAGTACGACATCAAGTATAAGGAGAGGACATCGGCAAAGTCTCAAGTCTTAGTCAACTTCCTAATAGAACTATCACCATAACTTATCTAGACAAGCATGGTCGCTTCGAACGAATGGTCATTGCACGTCGATGGCTTGGTCTATAGACACAGATCGGGAGTTGGTGTATACCTAGAATCGCCAAATAAGGAGATGCTCAAAAAATCCTTCAGGTTAGCCTTCCTGACATCTAACAACAAGGCCGAGTACAAGGCATGAGTCACTGGACTACGCTTGGCCAAGACCTCAAGTGCAAAGTCGCTTAACGCTCACATGGATTCGCAACTGGTTGCGAACCAACACGCCAAAATCTATGAACCGAAGAACGATCAAATGGGCGCATACCTGAAATTTGTGGATGACCTTGCAAAGGAGTTCAGCCTATTCTTGCTGACCAAAATCCCTCGTAGTGTCAACTCGTCAATGGATGCACTGGCCACGTTTACTTCTACGTCAGACCCAACAAAGCGACAAATCATACCGGTCAGAAGCATCGAATTCCCAAGTATCAGCTTAGAGAAAGGAGAACCGGAAGCCGCTTTGTGCAAAGCTATTTGCACAGATATTATCCCCCACAAGAGGACAAAAAGACCCAAACCAGCAGACGAGCCAAAAGATTGGAGAACAGAAATTTTGTTGTATATATCACACAGAACCGTCTTGATAAACAGACGGGCTGCTCGATGACTACGGGCACAGGCTTTGTAATACCTACAAATGGACGACCACCTATTTTGCCAATCCACTAGCAGAGTCTTACTTAACTTCATAGCCCTCGACGAAGTGTAGGAGGTCCTTAGACAGAAACAAGATGGATCATACGGGAGCCACTCTGATAAACGATCTCTGGCTCAGAAGGTAAAGGCTTTAGGATAGTACTAGCCAACCCTACAAATTGATTGTGACGTCCACATGATCAAATGCAAGCAATGCCAATGACACACCCCACTCATCTGCGTCCTAACAGAAGATCTGACCAGCAAAGCCATGCCATACCCATTCATGCGATGGGCGATGGACATAGTCGGCCCATTTCCCCCGTCAAGAAAAAAGCACTTCCTCCTCGTCATGACAGAATATTTCACCAAGTAGGTGGAAGCTGAGTTGTATACAACCATTCAGGACAGAGATGTCCAGAAGTTTGTATGGAGAAATATAATATGTCGACACGGCCTACCTTATGAGATCGTCACAGATACTATAGCTAGTTCATCTCGGCAACCTTCAAAGCTTTCTACGGATGATGAAGAATCCATCTGATCAATTCCATACCAAGGTACCCCCAAGGCAACGGGCAGGCTGAGACCACGAATAAACAGATCGTCAATGGCGTTAAAAAGCGAGTAGACGACAAGAACAACAACTAGGCAGATAACCTTGATGGGGTACTCTGGCCTTATTGAAAACCGCCACCTCGGTCCACAGGTAGAACAGTCTTCACACTCTCCTATGGAGTCAAAGCAATGTTCTGGCTGAGCTCGTCGTTCCTAGTCTTTGAAGGATGAATGCCTTACTCAACAAAAACACCAACTGGAAAGCACTCACCGGAAGCCTAGATGACCTTGAAGTGCAAAGAAAGCTAGCTCATCTCTGCGTCCAGAAGTATCAGGAGAATGTAGCAAAGTACCACAACGCAAAAGTTAAAGGGAGGCACTTCAAAGAAGGAGACCTTGTTATGAGAAAGGTATTCGAGAACACAACCAAACCAAATATTGGAAAACTCGATGCAAACTGGGAATGACCGTACATCATCTGCAAAGTCATCCGCCCTAGGGTATACGAACTAGTAACCATGGAGGGAGAAATAGACCAACAGATTTGGAATTCAATCAACCTCAAGCCCTACCACTACTAACTCGGCACAACATACCACGTCCGCCAAGGTTACCTCCACATATGAGTTAACAAAATGTAAGATAAGCAAACTATGACTGACTTGATCCCCACGGGGTATTAGGTAGTCTTTGGATACAACTATTAATATAATTTAATTTTCATCTTCTATCTCTCTTAAAGCCTAGTAAATACTCGCATGCCAAGCCGCGTTCAATCTTGCAATAAAAAAGGGAGAGTGGTTAAGTACTTCGTACCTTCAAAGCTGAGTACATACTTGACACCAAACCATGATCATGCAAAAAAGGGGAGTGGCTAAGTCCCTCACACCCTCAAAGCCGAGTACATACTTGCACACCAAGCCGTGTTTAATCACACGATAAAAAAGAGGGAGTGACTAAGTGCCTTGCATCCTTAATGCCGAGTTTGATCTCACCATAAAAAAGGGAGTGGCTAAGTCCCTCATACTCTCAAAGCCAAGTTTGATCTCGCAATAAAAAAAGAGGAAATGGCTAAGTCCCTCGCACCCGCAAAGCCGAGTTCATCCTGCAATAAACTACTTGTTTTTCTAAACAAAGTATAAGATAGTATAAAATATACGACATATGTAGCCGCATTCATTGTCTTTCCAAATGCCAAAAATAATAAAAATAAAGACAAGCTATCTAAGGTTCATTGCCGCGCTGCTCTCTTTTTAGACCAGGCATCACGACAGGGATAGCAACTACGAGTGCATTCTCCACTTGGACACTCGGAGCCTCTAGTTGATTCACATCAGTAGCCGCGTAAGGAGATGTTGAGGTACTCGGCAATAAGAAATTAACATCCAGATCACCTGGCAGGAGACCCGTAATGGTGTGGGCCTCCAACTTTGCCTTCAACTCAGCCTAAACCTTCTTCACTTTGGCAATCAGCCACTTGGGTACACTCACCCTGACACCCACCATCTGATCCACCACGTCCACGGCCCCAACAACTTGACCCCACATCATTAGCGGGTACTGAACCTTAGTCAGGTCATCTATGACCCGACCCGACCCGACCTTTCAAAACCGCTCTATCTTTTTCTCAAACAGATTCTCGAGATTGGCTCACCAAACAGCCTCCTCTTCATACATAGAAAGAGCCCTACCTCGATAAAGCTCGGCGGCCTCCAACTTGTCCTCCAAAAGAGAAAAACCCTTGGCCATTGCAGTGAGCTCGTCATTTTGAAGCTTCAACTTCTCATAGGCAAGGGAGAGATCCCGGGATCACACTTTAGTGCATGTTTTCAGATTGACATACTCAGACACCATTTGGAATAGCTGAGTGTTATTCTCTAGCGCATGCTTGTAGGTCGCCGATACCTTGTTAAAAATGCCACCCATCTAACGATAAAAAATAATACTACATCAATGACCAACAGGTCCACACAAGTCAGAACAAAGAAAAAGGTCGGCCAAACACTTAACTATAAATAAAGGGAGGCGAACGTCTCATAGTCCTCCTTACACAACAGGTGCTCAGGAGGCGGTAATGTAGGACCATGCATGGAAAATTGACCGAAGAGATTCACGGCCAGATCCTTCTGCATATACAAAGGATGTCCCCCATACCAATTGAAATCCTCTTTGTACCTAGAGTCTTTGGCACCCAACGCACGTGGCCTCTTAGCCATTCTTTTGGATGCCTAGAAGCGCCATCACCACCAATCTGCGGCCCGTTTCTCTCGTTGAGCCTCACCTTTGATAACTGTGGTTTCCACCTGATCATTATCCCTAGTAGAGATTGCTCAATTGTAGCGAGAGCGGCGCGCTCCTCTATATTCTCTTCGACACCAGGTTTAGCCATGGTAGTTGACTCAGTCAAGTCAACTGTCTCTTCCTCTACGGTAGGAATCACGCCGGGTAGATCCTCGACCAGGGCACTCGTTGAAACTGGGACATCCTTTCTCTGCACGGCCATGCCTTGCTGCGCAGCTGGCAACAGTTCGACACTGTACCTATGCATTGTTAGACGAAGTTTTGATATCCTCTCCTCGTCAGCTGCACATCAATACTACAATATCAACCTTACAGCGCATGCGATAAAAAATGGGGATCACATGGCGTACCTAGTATGACCAAAGGCTTATAGCGTAAATTGCCTTTGATCTCTTTCCAAGGTATGGGCAAAAGAACTTTAATTCTCAAGATCACGGTCGAAGTTCTCAAAGGAAATCCTCTGATAAGCCACTAAAAATAAACAAAAAAAGGACTCAGTTACACGACCAAAGACAAGTACATAGCAAGGCTGAGCAGCCACTACACTCGGTAGTACCGTTATTAGGATTCTATGCCCTACGTATACAAGGATGGTTGGGGTCGTAAACAGAATCCGAACTCAGCTTCACGTAAAAATACTGCTCCTTGTACTTGTAGAGCTTCGAGGTGAATTCCGAGACAAAGCTGCAACCCAACATCACACTAACTGAAAATGTCCCATCCTTATCCTTGTGAAGATTAATCTTGGTCAAGTACTCGAATAAACTGCAAATGACATCAACACCAGCTACACAACTGAGGAACAAAAACGACAACAATGTTCCAAATGCCGGAATTATGTAGCTGCAATATAGCAATACGTTGCCGTGTACAGTATGCAATAAGCAAACGTGGAAGCAGAAACCAAAGACCATATTTTCTGAACGCGTCCTTGTGCACACAGATGAAATCCTTAGGAGGCATCCTAGGCCTCTCATGTGGCTTAGGTGCCAACATAATCATCAAATTCTGATAGCTGCAATCCCTCCGTAACTTCTCAAGGGAAGCATTGGTACACGACGATGACTTGTACCAACCCGTTTAACCACGCCCAAAGACTCTCCCAATTTTCCCAAGAATTCCCTCATCCTCCGACGCATCGTCAGAAAGGGCCCAAATGACGGATTCCATGGCCTCATTTAGACGATGGATCATCGAAGTAGAACTAGAAGCATGACCAGACACGTGATGCCTCGCCACACATCCTATGCCAGGATGCAAACGACCACTTGCCGAACCAGAACCAGAAGCGCTACGGCGAGCAACTGGCTCATCAAGACCACCAGATCCCTCGTCATGGGCTATGGACAGAGCCGCCGGAGAATCAACCTCCGTAGATGCTTCTGCATCATCTTCTCGGACGGAGGAAGAATGGGAATTAGACTTACAATTCATGATTATTCGATTGAAGATTTTACGAGTAACAACCAAAAAGCTATTAAAACCTGAACTCGTGCGTGATGGACGAACGGCAAAAAGCAAAACAGAAATCACAGGAAAAGAAAATAAGCATAGAGAGAGAATGGTACCTCATAGACGGATGCAGAAAATGATTTAAGGAAGAAGAAAGAGGAAAGAGTTTAAGGCTGGAGTGGGAGACCAAAATAACGCGAGTTGAAACAGTGCCACTCGCTTCTCACAACTCTCTAAGCGATGCCACATGCCAGAAGGACGCAGACAGAACCCCACACAAGTCAGCGAGGTACACATGGAGAAGGCCACGCGCCCACACAAGAGCAAAGCGTTTTCAATAAGCCATTAAGAAAGATCATCATTACTCACTGCGGACATCACCAATCAAACAACGCCATTTGTAAAGATATTCGAATCTATTATTGCGGGACAAGATACACCGTTTCACACTCCTTGTGGTTTGAAGACGACAAACTAAGGAGAGGGCTACTGTTGGAGGTGAGCTTCGCACTGGACTCGGCCCGTATGGCTTCGAAAAGGCCCACAAAACACTTAACGGAAACAAGTATTCACCTCTGTTGACATGCACGTCCTCAACATATGTTCTAGCACCCAAGGCATATTGCCATCCGCGTATTCGACATATACATACACTACTGATGCCTGTCTTTGGTCCTCTGCAACGTATTTAATACGCTAATGTAACATTACCTAATATTAGGTAGGCGTAGCCGCTTAGTGAGCATTAAATGTTGACAAGCAAGTCAACAATTTGATAGCTCGGTGAACACGCCTCGAGATAATGATGTCCTAATCACAATGTCATATACTACGATTGTAGGTAATCATGACCATCTTGGCGGCAAGAAAAATGAACCTGAAAGATCTCAACTATTAAAGGAGGCATTCCAAACACCAAGCAAGGGATCTGATCAATGTTTTTTTCTCTAGAACTTAAAAACTTTGAGCATCATATTTGTCACTCCTAACGAGAATCCAAATTCATTCTTGTAATTTCTGTTGTAATAAGATCAGTAAACGTTGTACTAACCTTACCACAAACACTTATCAAATTATCAGATTGAAATAGAACTTGCCTTAGCTAGAAAATATTCAAACTCGGACAAAAGGTAGGAAGTTATATACTACTTCTTGCTTCGGAAAAACGCGGCAAGCAGGTTTTAGGAAAATTCTGATGCACTGTAGTACACTAATTTGCCAAAATTGACTTATCAAAAACCGACTCAAATGATTGCAAACTTCAAGCATTCAAAAGGCCTCCAACCTCGTTACTAAAATAGTGGCGGTTTTATGATTGTTTTTTGGTTTACTACTGGGTTTAGTAAAATCCGTAACTAGGTAACAAAACTATTTATAATGCCGTCTCGAAGTTGTGGTTGTTTTCGCTTTTTCTTTTCCAAAAATGGCATAAAGTAAAAACTTGGCTTTTTGTAAGAACAAGTGTGCTGTCTAAATTAAGAGATATGATAGTGTAACTTGGAAAAATTGTATATTAATTAAGTAGATAATTTAATCATCTATGCTCCAATTAGCAATGGTTATGAGCTGGCCACTAAAATATGTCTAGCTCCATGTAAGACCAATTAGGTGTTTTCTTCTCACTACAAATAATCAAGACGCCAAAAATATTCATATTCATCTATTTAAAGTTGCAAGCACGAATTCATATATAAATATCTTGAATTAAAAAGTCGAGAAGAAGTTCAAATGAAGATAAGTTTTTGAGTCCTGTTGGATTATTGAAATTGAGGAAATGGGGATAAAGTCGTCGTCAAATTAAAACATGGAAACTACGTTCCAACTACTTGCTTTGAATTAGCTAAAAAATAAAATTATTGTATAACTTTATGTCCATTATTGTCATGAAAGTCTTGTTCACATTGTTTCACTCTCACAACATAAAATAATAAGACTTGATACATGGCTTTGCTTGACTTATGCATTTGTGACCTCTTTCCCAATATAATATGTCAAAACAAGTTCCAACAAAATTCAGCAAATCGCTTGGAACAAGTACAAAATACATGTGGGCAACGAGTTTCGTACAGATCAAAGCACATGCACAAATGTTTACGTACAAATTTTTAGTGGACATAATAAGTAACAATTATTCACTCGCGGAAGAAAATAGAGTTGTGAACCAAACAGAGCTGTAAATCCTCTAAGTTCAAATCTTATCAGGAAGTAAATGGATGCTGTTTGAGGAGACGAAGATGCAGGAAATCATGTTTGAGGTCTCATTGAATTTTTTTAGAGCAAGTCTAGTTATCAATACTATCTCTAGAAAAATTATTTGGGTTTATGTACTCCTGATTAACAAAAAAAATGGAAAATAGGATTCTAATTGGTGATTCAAAAAAGAAGAAGCCAATAGAATGATAATCTAAAAATAAAGAAAACTCATAGTCTGCCAGACCAATGATTGGTTTTTCTATACTTATGTGTGAAATGGACTATCAAGTCTTTTGTAATTAAGTTATAGTACAAACGTACTAGATGCTATTTAGCGTTATGACTGTTAATACTTTTGTTCAGTTTAAATAAAAGGTTTACCACATTATATATATATATATATATCTAAAAGGAACTATATCTTCTTTTCGAAAACCAAAAAAAAGAAGATCGATCTATCATTTTGTCTTATTGGCCACAATATTGAAAAGCTTATTGATTAAAAAGATAAAGAATTTAGAGCAAAGGAAGCCAACACGTAAATGGAAGAGAGCATAGTTGACTAGTTGTTGGAAGTGAGAAATTTTTCTACATATTTTGTCCTTACGTCAGTCTGCTGATGTCAGCCACTCGGGTAAAACTACGTCACAATTTGATGACGTCGATGTCATATTATGGATTGGTGAATCAGTCGACGTTTGCCAGCTACATCGCAGTTATTATAATCCACTTCCCTATCTTGCTTATTGATGTCATGTTTATATTAATGATTTATTTCTTTTCTATCAACTGATGTATATATATTTCGCCTTAGAATTTTGATTATAAGATAATCTTGATTTTATCATTATCAACTAAATTCATAACCGATGTCTGACTCAAATAATATAAATATCAAAATCTCAGTTATACTTATTATCACAAAATATAAAAATTGAATATTATATGAAGCTTGTCTGAAAAAATGTTTCTTTGCCGAGTTACTATCACTCTGGTGGTTAGGATGATCCAGCTAATGATTTGGTACTAGGGTTTAATTCTTACCGCTATATTATGGTAGCTTAAAAACTGGATTTTAGGGGTGAGTTTTAGATTATGGATTGAGTTTTGTAGATCGAGTTGTTGACAAAAAAAATGTTTCTTTAAAGAGTTTTGGGTGATTGATCTAATTATACCTCAAAATTTTCATATAACTATTAATGTACATAAACATTGAGGTACTTGTTAATTGCATATAAAACTAAAAGTAAAACTCTAATTCCACCTCAACTATCACATATAATACCAGAAACATCCGAAGTTTGTCCCTATTTTTAGTTGCACACAAAATTAAAGTTAAAAATCTAATTTTACCCAACTTTGAATTTAATTTTTTATGAAATTAAACAGAAATACCGATTCGAACACGCTTTATACCCAAACTAGAGATGATCCAAAAATTAAAAATACTTGAATGAGTCTTAAATCAATGGAACTGAAAATCCAAAAAACTTGACCCGAAAATGGCTCGGTTGACGAAAAATTATTTTGATCTTTTGGGTGTTTTTGATGTTATGTGTGTTAGTTTGGGTGAAATTAGATTTTTTTAACTTTAATTTTGTGTGTAATTAAGAAAATGAGAAAATTTTGGGTGTTTCTATACAATATGTGATAGTTTGGGTAGAATTAGAGTTTTAATTTTAGTTTTGTGTGCATTTAACAAACGCCTCATTGTATAGGTACATTCATAATTATATGAAAGTTCTGAGGTGGAATTAGATCGACCTCCAGAGTTTTTAATACATTCCATTGGACTATATGTTAAAACAACCAATTAAAGATGTGAAGAGATTTTGTTGATCAAACAACCGGAATTAGAAAGAATAAAGATTTGTTTGTTGAGAGCCGAACTCTTTTCTTGATTACAGGATTAGCTAGTTTTAATCAAGTGAGTGTAATGTATTTGATGATGCATTTTCTCTCATCTTTATCTTCTATTTTTACATTCATTTATTTCCTAAGATTTCTAGAGCTCTGATTCCTCCCTCTGCTCTGGATTTAGCAGAATTGATACTATACTTTATGTTGTGGAGTGATTCTCGTTGAATTGATTCCACGATCTTTTATTTTCTGACAGTGCACTGATCTTCTTCAATTAATTGGATATTGTTTACTCATTTATTGCTGACTTCAATCCGTAGTCTTACCCCAAACAATTTATGGTCTCCTTACTTTGCTGCCCGAGCCATTATTAGCACATATCATTTAGATCGTGGGCCTTAATCTTCTCAGGTCTATTTATCAACTGTAGCCCTCTAACTTCCTTATTCAAACGCGGGAGGATAATGAAGAGATTTATTTTCTTTTTCTTTAATTTATAGTTTATTCAAAAAATTGGAATTCTTCTTTTTCTGAGATCAACCGTCCGATCTTATTCTGCAACCATATGGATGGTCACTTTCCCTTGTGCGTATACATTTTTTGAGATAGTGGAGGCCTAGAAACTCGTGTTTGGCTGCAATTATCTTGTCATCATCTTCTCACGCTTTAACTCTCAGCACTTCTTATAGGTAATCATTCTGAATTCTCTCTCCATCTCTTCTTCATGTCCTTGGCAAATTTCCTTTGTACTTAATATGAACTTTTTATCTTAAACTTCTTTCTTGCTTACAAGAATGTCGTTCGATTCGTCACACACGGCTCCCCGCTATTTCCCAAGGTGGGTTATGGAGATGTCTTCTTTTGATCTAGATAAGTTCAATTCTCGCTGCAACATCCTCTGTACCGTTATCTTTTAGGATCTCCTTCGGAGTTTGAGCCAGATATGTATTTTTCTGGCCCTTCGTTCTATTTTGATCATTGCATATCTTTGTTTCCTCTCCTTGAGTGCATTCTCCTGTTTTTGTGGGAGCTTCACATTGATTTAGGTTAGTGTATCCTTATCTTTTTCGCTAGGTGCTAGTTATTTTTACCCTCACTAAGGAGTTGAATGTTCCATTGAGCCCCTGCTCTTTGATCTTTTCTGTACCCTGCTTTTACATAATTATCAGGGCGACATTTACCCTTATTTTTGCACCTGTGGGCTTGAACGATATTACGGACACTCCAGAGAACGATGAGAAGTGAAAGGAGAGGGGATTTTGGTTCAGCAAATCCTCTACTACACTTGGGAACTTTTAACATGGTCCTTTTTCATTGGGGATGAGAACTTTGGTTTGGTTTATGAGTTTTTGTTTTTGTCTCTTTTAATCTTTCTTCTTCCGTGACTTATTCTTGTATTTTGTAGCTCCTGTCGAGCTTTATCCTAGTCGGAGTTTGAAGATTATTTTTGAGATCAGGAAGAGCAATTGTTCTTGGCATTTCTTTTTAGTTGTGGGGATTCGCCATGCTCCCTGCCCCTTTACTTCTGTACTTATGGTTGGCGGTTTTTCTCACTATGCATTTTGTCCTTCAGTTCGTCCTAAGTGTTATGGATGTACCATGCTTTATTAGTACCAATATTTTGTTATCCACATGATGTGTCCGTACTAATTATGTCTTTGTCTTCAGAGGGCTCCTTTTGCCCATCATGCTCTAAGCATGGTCGCATGCGCTCTTTGTCTTTACTTTGGGACCCCATACGATACTTGCCTTTTGGTCTCTACGAAGAGGCCTTGTGACCCTTCACATCACGAGGAAATTGTAGATTTGGGTGCAGAGAGCCCCCTCAGAGGCATGCTGCTCACATTGAAGAACCTTCCTTGAAGCGGGCTCGTGACGTCTCTAAGCTTTATAAGGAGAAACGACCTATTCAAGTTCCTAACTCTCCGATTGACAGGGTATATTCTTTGGATGCCCTTCGTCACTTAATTTTTCTTGAGGACTTCCCAATTTGTCTTATCTCAGACATTATGGAGAAGAGGTTTTTTTGGGAGACCATATCTGACCTTGGTCTGGTATGGTTTATGCGCATTTAATTATTACTCTTTGTTAAATTCTATGTTTTTACTTATCCAAGTTTTATAGATTACGGGTGTCACAACTCATCTGGTTGGAAAGTACGAAGCTCACTGAGCTATGACCTCTCTTACTCTGTTGGGGATTGTTTTTTTGCTGATCTTGCCACTTTCCTAGCTCAGATAACTGAGAAGGCAGATAAGCTAGAAGCTGAACTTGCCTAATGTTCGGAGGATCTAAAAACAATGACTACAAAGTGTACTTTATTCGCCAAAAAGATGGCTCGCCTTGAAAAAGATAAGCGAGTGTTAATTGCCTCAAAGGAAGATAAAATTTCCAAGGATGTGGACGAAGCACGCACACTGGTGGTGAAGCAATGATGGGGGACCTTATGGAAGGCCAAAAAGGTTTATGACACAAAGACCAAAGAGTTTGAATATGCTAAAGTTCTCACGGCTGTTGAAGCTCGCTTGGAGACTATCATTTAGCTTTACGATGAGGATACCGACAAGAAGGACCTTGATAAAATGAGGTAACAACGCGTGGCTGCTCATGCCTCTCTTATGTCGGTGAAGGCCCATAGTTTGACATCCATGATTTGGGTGGGAATGCTGCCTCTAAGAGTCTAGCAGGTTTTACTCCTTTTGACTCTAACCATGAATCCAACAAAGAGTCTGGTTCACAATTCCTTCTTGGGCCTCCTCGATGGATTATCTAGGAGCTTATCTCTATTTTTTATTTTTATTCTTGCTTTGTTTCTGTTTAACTCTTTTCTTTTCTGATATTTCTTTTTTGTGGCTATGGGGTCTTTATTACGTCTTTTCTCTTGTCTTTTATAATGAGATCATAATTTTCTTTTAAGTTGATTGCGATCATTTTTCGTACATCCGCTAAATAGCTAGATGCGAGATTAGCCTATTTTTGACTATCTGTAGTTAAGCCTTTCCATTTTCTTTTGTTGGCTTTTGCCTATTGCCCGACATGTTATAGCGACCTTTTCTCATTTTTGTACTTGGATTTTTTGGATCCATCTTCCTTTTTATCTGATTGGACCGAAATGGACATTGTTTAGTTTTCGCGAAAGTGTAGACCTCACTTTGTCCATCTACCAAGATTAGAGTTAGCTTTGACGGTTCAAATTTTCTTCTAGTTATCCTATCAATGGTTACGATCATGGGGCTTCAAAAGGATTTTGCTTCCATTTGTTGTTTATGCACTTTGGCGAATTCGCTCTGGAGGCTCATGACGATAGATCTATTGAAGATGTTCAGAAGGCTTCGTTTGTGCTTGCACCATATTTTTTGAGAAAAGTGTTCTTTTCTTCTTTCGCGCGACTTAGTCCAAATTTTGACTAAATTATGCTTTCCTTTGTCTAAACTATGTCTTTTTTTTGTTTGCATTGTCCTAGTCCGTATGTCCGCACTGTGGAGGAGGAGTTACTATTTCTACTAACAAACTTCTTTTCCTTTATAACATCAAGCATCCGTCTCATTTCTTTTACTTATCAAACAAGACGGACCTGAAGGTTATTGAGTGCCTTCATGATGGGACCCGACTGAAGTATCATTTCTTTCTTAAAAGTTACCCCAAACTTTATCAGAAGTTATCCCACTTGAGCTCTTTTGTGGTGGTGGAATAGTTTTTCTGGTTAGGTAGAGTTTTTCTTAGACCATGTTCCTTTTTGTTTGTGTTCTTTTTTATTTATTTATTTTTGTTTTATTTTTCTTGGCAACTCGCTTCAACCTCCTCTCTGTCAAGGATCTGAAGAGTTTGTCATAATGTTCAAGAAGGACTATTTCATGTGAGATTGTTTTATGTCGGATCGCATGAAGAACTGTTTGGTTGACGGTTGGGATCGCTACCACAATATTCGTTGTCTGGTGCATCCAACCATTCCTGTTTCCCTAGATATTCACCACTCCGAAGTCTAGCACTCGAGTCCATTTTGAGGCAGGTTAGTATTTGTTATCTCAGAAGAATTTACTGATCCGATGCTTTCTATGATGTTACACTTGTTATAGGTTCTTCTTCCGACACTGCTAGCGGTACTCCATTAAAAGGTTGGGAACTTCACTCTAAATGTTCTTTGGACATGATTCGTTTTTCCTTTGTTCGGGATGATATTCCTCCTTCTGTTGGCTCCCCTCAGAGTAGCTATTTTTGGCCTTCTAAAGCTGGATGTCATTCCCTCGCCTCTATTTCTCTGACAAAACATGGTCGGATTGAACGTGACCCCAATCGGTTGCTTGCCCTTAGGGGTCTTGTTTGGTTAGTTCACCTCTAGATTGGTACAAATTTCTGGCGTATTGCGAGCCTTCTATGATTTCTGGGGATTTCTGTATAATTTAGAAGGGAGATTATTCATTTTTTCCTACTGAGCACATGAGGTTGAAGGAGGCTTACAAACAGATGGCTTACGACTATATCCTAGTAGTTGATTAAATGTTAATAGTTTTCCCCATATTTTTATTTGTTTGCTTTTATGTTTGGTGAGTTTTCACATCTTGTTTCCAGGTGAAAACGTCAATGAACACGTATAGTTCCCTCGTTGAGAGGTTGGGAACTAACGTTGGTACTCAAACTCATCTTGAAGCTACTCAGGCAAAGTTGCAGCTGGAGAGAGAATCTGTGCGCGACTTTGAATCCAAGGTTGCTAGTAAGGAGGAGTCTCCTAGATTTGTAGAGGTGAACATGCAGGCTCTCGCTCCTCAAAATGACGAGTTCTTCGCTGAGGCTGCTTAAAAGGATGCGTTATTTGTCGACTGTTTAAGAGCTTTTAAGGTTAAGTGGGACTGGTGGTCGTAAGCTGTTGTGTGTGAATCTAGGTTTCATCATTACATGAAAAACATTTGCCTTATCAAGGTTATCTAAGCTATTCCACTCAATATTGTCGCAGAGCACGCTAGACACGTGGCTCGTGTAGATGAAGAGGAGACTCGGCTTGAAAAGCTGGAGACTCCTAACTTGGTGGTGAGGCGATGTTAATGGAGTTGGAGGCCATACTGTTCTTGATGGCTGAGTGTCTTCAGTCCCTTTGGCTCATGCATGCTCTTCGGATGGCGACCATATGGCTTCCGGTGGCCTTGACGATGCCGAAGCTCATGACGCTGTAGGGGTGGCTCCGATGGTCCTTGCTCCTACCTTCATGGAATCAGTTTTGGGGGTTTCCGCTATTGCTCCCACTAACTCGCGGAATTCATTTTAGGCTTGTATACCTCCATTTTTTTGTTAAAACACTTTGCTCGCCTTTTGGTTTTTGAGCATTGTTTATTTCTTTTTTTGTAAAATATATATATATATATATTTATGGAATTATAGCTAGAGTCGTGATGGCGAATTGCTTACATACTCCGAGAAGTTCAAACCTTAAACATTTTTTGATTTATTTATTACATGCGTGCTCTGTGCTCCCTTTTTTGTGTTGGTATTATTCTCTTATTATTTTAGGGAAAATATTTCTTTAAGCGGACGATATTCCAAGCGTTGATTATTGGCTTTGTCATCTTCGGTTCTTCCATCATGTATATTCTGTTTCAAACAATCTTGGTCACACGATAGGGTCCTCCCACTTTGCTCCAAGCTTTCCTGCGTTAAGCTCTCTTGTATGTTCGAAGATCATTCTGAGTACTAGTTACCCCTCTTTGCATCTCTTTTCCTTTACTTTGGAATTGCCTTGCGACGATCTGTTGGTTGTTCTGAATTCTCACCATTGCGATGTCTCTCCACAAATCTACAAAATCTTGGTTTTCTTCTAAAATTTCGTTATTGAACCGATTGTTATTGCGGCTGAACATTCTTCTGGCGTTTGGGATTGATACTTCTGGTGGTACCATGGTTTTGAGACCAACGGCGAGGGAGAATGATGTCTCTCCGGTGAAACCCTGCGGCGTGGTTCTGTAGGTCTATAGTACTACTAAGAGTTTTTCAGCTCATTTTGATTTCTCAAGACTGCGGCGTAGTCTTGTTGGTTGCTTCTGCGTGTTTGTTAGCTCGAGGATACCGTGGCATTAATGTCATTAGTCATATTTTTCCGTCTTTTAATAATGCTTTAACAGGCTTCAAGGTCAAGTTGGTTCTCTTGTCAGTCACAATTTGCTTTGGAGTCCGTGTATGCATATGATGTTTTTCCATAGAAATTTATTCACGGTTTCTTTGGTGATCTGTGGGAAGGACTTCGCCTTGACCCACTTTGTTATGTAATCTATGAGGACGAGTACACACGTGTGCTTTCATATTATGGATGGCTATATTGACCCGATTATTGCATAAAAGGATATGGGATGGTTATCGAAGCTAGAGCTTCCGTCAGCTGATGTATGGCAAGGATGTGTCGTTCCTTGCTTTTTCGGACCATCATAGGCGAATAGTACCCATGCCACTTTATCCTCATGGTCGGAGCCCGATCTCTCAAATGACATGCACAATCCTTCATGGAATTTAGGGAACAAGTGTTTAGCCTAATCTCGGTTTACACATCATAAGTATAACCCATTTAAGCTGTGTTATACAGGTGATCTTCTATCATGCAGTATCGAGCACTCTGTATTCTGAGTTTTTGTGCTTGTCATTGTTCTTCTGGTAATGTTCCATGCTGAATATATCAGATAATTGGCTCTTTTTAGTCCGATTTTGAAGTTGTTGGGACTGTGGGATTAGACTCACCCCAACTATTTCCCTGGGTTGATCGTTGTAATATGAAATTGCCGTCACCACACCTATTCTTTGGACGATTAGTTTTTTCTTTAAATTCTACCGGGATTATATGTTTCACCAGTGGGCCTAACGCCGAAGCTAATGCAGCCAGTGCATCCATGGCTGTGTCTTCACCACAAGAAATCTTGGTTAGTTTGAATTTGTTAAAGGTTGCAGTTAATTTTTTTACTACTTGGAGGAAGCTTTCCATTCTCGAATCTTTTCAACTGTATTCCCTATCGTAATTACCATTAACAGCTACGAGTTTGTTTAGGCGTAAAGGGATTTTTTCCCTATACTTATGGCGAGTTTCATCCCTACTATGAGCATTTTGTACTCTCCTTCATTATTTGAGGTCTTGAATCCGAGGCGGAATGACTGTTCCAAAACTTCCTCCACTTGTGATGTGAGCCAGATTCCGATCCCCGATCTCATCTTCGACGATGTTCTTTTGGTGTGTAGCTTCCATGGTGGTATCGTGACTATTTGGTCGTCATTGGTTGTGTTAACTCGACCACAAAGTGGGCTAGAACTTGAGATTTGGTTGCTGTTTTTTGCTTTAAACTCGATATTGTGCTCGCTTTGCTTGATTACCCATTTTGCTAATCGCCCAGAGTCATTGGGGCTGTGTAGGATGGTTCACAGTGGGTGTTCTTTGATGATGTATATTTTGTGGGATTGTAAGTACGACAAAGCTTTTGAGCTGCTGTAACTACCGCTAGTGCTAATTTCTTTGTTGTTGGGTATCAGCTGGTTTCTGCATCTTCCAGCGATTTGCTAATATAGTAAATCGGTCTCTGTTCTCTGTGTTCCTCTCAAACTAGTACCCCATTAACGACAAATTTAGACATGTAATATATAAGTAGAGAGTTTCTCCGTTTACTGGTTCTGCCAAGATGGTCGAGTTAGCAAGGTAGGCTTTAAGGTGGTCCAATGCCTCCTCGTAATCATTGTTCTACTTGAACCTTTTGTTTGCCTTTAGTAACTTATAAAACATGAGACATTTGTCGGTCGACCTAGAAATGAAGAGATTTAGTGCAACGATTCTCCCAACAAGATGTTGTACATCTTGGGGAGTTTTCGGAGGAGGTATTGATGCTAGGGTGCTTATTTGTTTTGGGTTAGCTTTGTTTCGTCGTTCTATAACATGATACCCGAGGAATTCTCCTGATGCGACTCTGAAAGAGCATTTGGCCGGACTGAGTTTCCACACTTAATTAGGATCTTGAAGCACTAACCGAGCTGACCTATGTGATTTTTGGTTCACACTAATTTAACCAGCATGTCGTTGATGTAGACTTCCATCGTTTGCCTTATTTGTGCTTAAAACATTTGGTTTACCAATCGTTGGTATATTGTGCCTGCTTCTTTAGTCCGAATGACATGACTTTGTAGTAGTATGTTCCTCCATCAGTTATGAATGAGGTTTTTTCTTGATCTTCGGGGTGCATGGGGATTTGATTGTACCCGACAAAGGCGTCCATGAATGATAATACTTTATATCCTGCGGTGGCTTTTACTAGTCGTTCTATGTGAGGGAGTGGGAAGATGTCTTTTAGGAAAGTCTTATTTAGATTCGTGAAGTCCACACAAACCCTCCATTTCCCGTTCTTCTTTTTAATGACTACTGGGTTTACCGGCTAAAGCGAGTATGTTACTTCCCATATCAATCCAACTTCAGTTGTCTTTTCACCTCTTTATTTACCGCCTTTGCGTGATCTGGATCTAGTTTCCTCTGCTTCTGTTTTATTGGCTTTAAGGTTAGATCCAGATTTAGCTCGTGTTATGTGATTGATGCGTCGATGCCGATCATGGAAGATGTCGACTATGCAAAGGTCTGTTTGTTTTGACTTAATCGATTAGCAAGATCTATTTGGACTGTTTAATCCCGAGTTATTTTTTTTGGATTAGCGGGATTTATCTGGATTTGTTCCATTATTGATACTTCTGGTTGCTCCAGCTCTAGGTTGCGGTGGATCCTGAGTTTTTGTACACGCAAGATCTCAAATTGTAGTAATTAATCTACGGAGTCTATCTTTGAGAGTACAAAGTTGTCTTTGTGATACTGGCGTGATTTTTTTGTCATTTTTTATTATAGTGTCTCCTCTGGGTGTCGGGAATTTGACATATTTGAGGTAGGTTGATGCTACTGCTTTCATTGCGTGTAGCCAGGATCTCCCCACGATTGTGCTAAAAGGTGCTTTTTTTGGACTACCACAAAACTGACTAGCTTCCTTAGTCTTGAAGCAACCAGCACAAGCTTAATTACCCCTATTAATAGGGTTGTTTCTCCGTTGAAACTAGTAAGGGGGTTCGTTCTCCTTCCAGCTCGTCATCCTTGAACCCCATTTGTTTGAAAGCATTGTGAAACAGTAGGTCAATGGAATAACCTGCATCGACCAAAATTCTTTCTAGTGAGAACTCTCCAGCATCCAATTGAATTATTAGGACATCATCATGGAGATGATTTAGTCCTTCCGTATTTTTAATTATGAACACAATGTCGGCATGGTGCTCTTAGTAATCTCCTCGGTCGTTTGCCCTGTGTTGGTGAACTTTGATCAAATTTATCGAGTCTTGACGGAGCTGCGATCCTCCTTTAATGAAGGCGATTCTTGTTTTCTGTCTCGGAGGAGGTGAACCGTCTTCCTCAGGGTCATGTTCTTCGGTCCTCAGAGGGTATATGTCCTTCCTTGCATAGTCTCCTCGATCCTTCCATTCCTTCTCATTCCAACGCGCCACTTACCTTTTTCCTTAAGGTACTTTACGGTCTTACATTCTTTGATGAAATATCCTTTGTTTGATGATAGTTGTAGAATTTCTTTGGGTCGTAATATCCGTGATTCCTTGGCGGTCCTTTCCAAGACACAAAAAAGGATTATTTTCCTTTATCGTCTTTGGATTTTTTGTCCTTGCAACTGTCTCTCAGATTTTGCGGGTTCCCCTTCTTTCCGTCATGGTTATTTCCCGTCTTTCAGATCTTTTTTGAGTTCGCGTATTTGGCTGAATGATGGAGTGCATCATCCAAGCTTGCAGGCGGGTTCTGTATCTAATTTGTCCAAAAATTGCAAGGCGGGCAATAGTGTGGAGTCGAGTGCGGAAAGTGCCATTTCATCATCCACAAGCACGCTTTTAGCCTTCATTGCTTTGAATCGGTTGATGAACTAGTGTAGAGGTTCAAAATTTTCTTGTCTCATGCTCATGAGATTTTTTGGTTGTCACACGATGTTCGATGAAAATCAAGTATTCCTTGACGAAAAATTATGCTAAATCTTTGAATCCGTCAATTGATTTTGGATTGAGGGTTGAGAACCAATCCAGCATTGCACCTTGGAGGTTTTCTTCAAAGAAGTAATATAGCCATGCGTATTGTTATTTTAGTCGGAGGTAAGCGCTTCCGCCACTAAGCAAAACAATTTAAGGAAGTCTGCTGGGTCGAAGTCTCCCGAGTATTATGAGAATTTTTGATTTTCTAATGGCTGGACATGCGAGCTGGTGATCTTTTTGGTGAAGGGTGTATTGCGAGTTTGTTCGATCACGCAATGAAATTTTGGGGCGATGGTGGTTGCGCAATGCACCTGTGTCTTCATCGCTTGGTAGTCTGCTTGCGTTTTCTGCACCATTTCTAAGAGCCTAGCTAATCTATCATCCTCCAGTGGCAGCATCATCGCATCTTTTTCTTCTGATTGATCCTCCTTGCGGTCGTTGTACCGGTCATCTTGGGAGTCTTCTTCCGACTTACAGTCTTCTGTGATCTGTGGGAGAGAAATTCTCCCTATGAATGTGCATCTCATTTCTTTGTTTGTGCGTTCCATCTCTTCCATTTGTGCATGATGTTCCCTTCTTTGCCTCTCCTTCTAGCGGCGAGGTCCTTGCTTCTCTCCTCGTTTTGGTTGGCTTGTTCTGCCAGTTTCAGGATCCAGAGTTATGGTGCCATGCAATTTTGCAGCGGTGCTCGTCTGGTAGGTGGTAAGTCTGGTGTGTTTTCTCCAATTATGTGTTCCTCAACTACCAGTTCTACCGTTTTGTGGATGTTTGCGACATTGTTAGTGATGCTGGCGACTGGTTCTCTGTTCTGTGACGTTAGAACTACTTGTTGGTTTCTAGTCACCATTCTCGTTTAGCTAAATACTTTTTTCAGAAAAGAGCTTCTTAACCCCATGTTGGATGCCAAATTGTTTATGTAAAAACAACCAAATATAGAGATCTAAAGAGATTTTGTTGATCAAGCAAACAAAATTAAGAAGAACAAAGATCTATTTGTTGAGAATCGAACTTTTTTCTTGATTACAAGATAAGCCAGTTTCTATCAAGTGGATCTAGTGTATTCGATGATACCTTTTCTCTAATCTTTATCTTCTATTTATACATTACTTTCTTTCCTAAGATTTCTAGAGCTTTAATTCCTATCTGAGCTCTGGACTTAGCGGAATTGATATTATACTTTATATCGTGGAGCGATTCTCGTTAAACTGATTTCGCGATCTTTTCTTCAATTAACTGTATATTGTTTCCTTATTTATTGACACACTGACTTTGAGTTTGTGGTCTTTTCCCAAACGATTTATGGAGTCCTTACTTTGCTGCCTGACCTATTATTAGCTCATATCATTTCGTTTCTGGCGTTAATCTTCTCAAACCCATCTATCAACTCTCTATATGTATATTTATGATTGAAATATCAACAACTGCGGAATAATAATCTCGTAACAACAGCTAAAATAATAGAGGGATATTTCAAATTTCCCTTATAATATATTGAATAAAATTTAGTATATTAATTCCTTTTGTCTGGTATATGCCTTTACATGTTTATTTAATAATTAAGGACGATGAAAAAGAATATTTAGACTACAATTTTTTAGAAAATAAAATATTTATTAACTTTGAAAGTTAACAGTTACTATCATCTAGTGAAATATTATAATTAAAATGGCAATCGTAAAATTTCTCATACTAACATGAAAAAACAAAATTCAAATGTTTCAATCTTTATAGTCACTTCAAGAAAAGAAACTAAAATCCGAAAAAATTCTGGACAGACATGTTTTCGTCTAGAAAGTAAGTGGATTCGAGAGGGTTTACATTATAGAAATAGACGGAGCATGGTCTATCCTAAACTGTCTCGAAACCATCTAGATTTATAATGAAATGTGAGAAATTGTCACTGACAATTTAAAATAAAAGTTGACACTTGTCTTCATTCGTCTATAATATCCACACAAAATAAAACAAAAAAGTTTTTCAAGATGGTAGTACATGTATTGTAAAACAAAATTTGGATTTTTAAAAATAAAAAACTTTGGTATTAATTTTATTTTACCGAATAATATTTTCTAGTTTTACATTTCATAAATAATACATAAAATCAAATAATAAAAATAATTTTATAAAATCGTTTGAAATTCCCGATGGCAAAACGCCGTTTCGATCATTAGAAACAATGTGGAATGCATCATCTCGTTCTATCTAAAATCATGACAAATACTCGTCATCAGATTTCGATTAGAATTACAGACACACAATATCCTTCTAAAATATATCTAGAATTGTGGATAAAAATCAGACAATTGTTCGAGACGAATTCCATATGATATCCTTTATCTAAAATCGGCTTTTTTCTAATAGTTATATGCGCAACTATATAACTTATACTCTTTCACAGTCAGTTAAATCCATTTTTTCTTCAAACTTTTAGAATTTTGTGGTTGACTAATTCAAAGAAACTACTATTTACTTCGTACGTAACTTCTACTTTACTGCTAACGCTTCCAAGTTTCTTTGAATTGATGACTGTGTATAAACACATATTTTCTGTCTTAGATTCCTCTTGTCTGTTACTAAACTACACCTTGCAAGCCATTAAATACGTAATTTAATTAAAAAACTTAGTTAATAATAACAATTTCTTAAGCGAAGCGCGTTAACTAGTGTAATCAAATTTAGGAAATGAAATAAAATAATCTCTATTTTGTCATTACATGACAGATCATATGGTAAGGTCAACACCTAATCTATCTTTCTTCTATTCCTCTTTGTTTAGCTCACCCAAAGATAAGCCGATCGAGCACATGTTCTAAATCGAAATTCCTCTTTCCAATTTTCATAATAAAATATAACCAAGTGTGTATAAACATATTTGATAAAAGTCATTAGGTAATGCGTCTGCCCCTATAAATTCTTTTATTCTCGAGCCGCTCAAAATTTCATAGCATGGAGAAAAAAGCTTGAGAGAAGCCAAAACAGTCAAAAACATACACAAGCTCACACTACTCTTTGAATATGAACTCCATTAATGAAAAGGCTGTGCAAGCTATACTTTATGGTCATAGCTGCGCCATGAGGTTGAAGCTACGGCTCGATGATCCAATAGCTGATTCTGGACCGCTTTCAAGTTCTGATCTTGCTACTTCGATCGTTGATTGTTTTTCCAATGCCATCTCCATCTTAACCCTTAAACCTGAATCTGAAGATGATCAAATGCTTGATCTATCTTCAAGAAATTCTTCTCCTCCTCCACCGAAGAGCCACTCTAAGAAAAGGTATGCATTTAGCCGTCTGTTTTTTTTTTTTTTTGGTTTTTCATTTTTTTAATATTTTGTGGTTTGGTTGGATATTGAATGTATGTATTTTCCTAATTTGATTGTAAATGAAAATAGAAGATCATATGGCGTATATTTTTTTGCATTTATATAATATACAATTATTGTACATTAGTATCTATATGATTTTTTATAACTTTTTTGTATGAAAATGTTATATTTCCTAATATCTCGAATTTTATAATTAATATTCACTAATATAATCACATACATAAATCGTCTGTGATTAGCTAAAAAAATGGATATAGTATTGTAATATTTTGATTCTAATATGTTTGCAGAAAGATTGATAGCATAGATTCAAGTGAGAATTGGAGAGACGATTCACCAAATCCGAATTATTACGACGGGTTTCTTTGGAGAAAATACGGACAAAAGTGTATAAAGAAATCTGATCACCAAAGGTATAATTATTGTTCTTGTCCGATCACATATTGTTATTTGTTCAAATCTGGTCCAACACTAATATTAAATGGTGAATAATGATACAGGAGTTACTATAGATGTTCTTACAACAAAGATCATAACTGTCCAGCTAGAAAGCATGAACAAAAGATCAAAGACAATCCTCCGGTTTATCGAACCACTTACTTTGGCCAACACACTTGCGATACCAATCATAATCAAGCTGCAATTCATACAGCTCTTCATGATCCAATAGATGATTTGAAAAGTGTTAGAATGATTCAATTCGGACAAGAGAAAGAAAGCCATTCAAGTGGTTTTTCTTTACCAGTTAAGGATGAAGAAGATATCAATATGATCAAAGAGGAAACCATTGATGAGTCACGTGAGTCAACAAGTGATGATCAAGATTTTCAACATGTGAAGGAAGAAAATCAATCATCACCATCAGGTTCATCTGGCTGTGAAAGTTTCGAGTTTGATTCAGATCTGTTATTTGACAACATAGATTTATGGGCTCGTTATGATCAGTTTGATTTTGGCTTGGTAGATTTTTCAGCTAGCTAAGAATTATTTAAATACAGGCTTTCTTCTTTTTGAGTGTCTATATTATGGGAGATGTGACCATTTGTGTTATGTCAAGCATTGTGAATCGGGATTGTTAGAACATAATCACATATGTAATATCTACCAGGTTTTACCAACGAATAAGGAATAACATTTTTGCGAATGACGGATTAACGGTTGACTCAAATCGTGAAAAAGAGAATTCGTATACGCAAATAACAAAATCAAGAAATACGATTTATTAAGATTCAATTTTTCTCCAAAAGAACAAAATCTTTGTTGGAATTAAACTATTCTAGAAACCAACTGAAATCTATGTCTCACTAAATCGATAACCTGAATCTCAATTCACTAAATTTCTAAAACTTATGATCTAAGTTCTTAATCTTTACTCTTATAACTGAGATCCCTTTTATAGATGCAAGGATTCAAGAGTTTGTTCCTACAATCTCTCATGATCTCTCTCGATAAAACTTTATCTCCAACCAAATCTTCTCTTGATAAGATACAGTCTTATCCAAGTTTGAATCTTCAACAACTTAAGATTACTTCCTTCCACGCTTTTATGTGTTAATCACGTGATTTTCATTAAATAGATGTTTGTGATCTTCACGTGATCTCGTTTTGAATCCAAAACGGTAATGATTTGTTCTTCGTTTGTACAATCCAGCACAAACATCTTCAATCTCCCTATTTTTGGCTTGATATGTTGTCTAAGTATGATCATCTGCCAAGAACAAAAAGAAACCAAGCATACTACAAGTTTTTGTTAAGCAGCACGGAGTTGTTAGGATCGAAGTTAGAAACATACATCCGATGCTTGATTAAAAACAGAGATAGAAATTACAACTTCAAAAATGTGCAAATTGTTTTTCTGAATTATAATGTAAGCAAAAAAGAATGCCACAGACTGGCAAAAATAGGAGCAAACAATGCTCCCCCAAAAACTAAACTCCCCCTAATCCGAGATAACTTCTCTTCAATTTGAGGATTCCTTATGTTGGTCATGATCATGTTCCTGTCCACCCCTTGCTTAGCATCATGTCAAGTAAAAACATAAATAAAGATAGTTATAGATTAGCAATGACTTACGTTTGCTCAATGCTTCCATGCATAGACCAATCACTTCACGACTGAGGACAATAATAGTTTTCAGCATCATTTTTTGTTGTTCTGCAATCCATGTTGAAGTAGATGCCTTCTCTTTGTCTTTTAGTTTGTTTTTCTGCTGAACTGATGTCTATTTCATAGATTTAGATGGAGCTACCTTACGATGTGAGTTGACTAGATGCATGATCAAGGACATATATGGCAAAAAGAACTTGGAGTTAAGAGTTAAGTCCAACAGTTTGACTTGCTCAAAGATCACTTTCCCCAGATTGAACTGAACTCCATTTGCCATCTTGTAAACGATTTAAAGGCGATTACTCCTCAGATAACCTGAATTGGTTGTTGGAACCCAATTTGTGAAACACATATTATAGAGCTTTCAATAAGGATGCACCAGGTCAGACTTTGCAGAAGCAATTTTCTTCACTTCCCCACCTGTGACACATAGAACCTCATCTTCTTCGAGAAGACCATCAAGTTTGAATGGATCAAATCTATCACTAACATCATGAAGACCAAGAACGGCATTGATGCTTGCAATTGAAAACTCATTATCATATCCCTTAACCAAAACCTTAAGAGATGTATCCTCAGTTTTCTCATATGGCAAATTCGCCCAGAAGTCCAAAACAACTTCTGGATCAAAATTAGTTACTTGACACTAAAAGAAAAATTGTCATTTGAGACCGCGTAATCAGTCTCACTTCAAAAATGTGAGATTGAAGTGCGACTGATCATATAAGTCTCAGAAGTCTAGTCATTTTTTTGTTAGTCACAAAATAGTTGCACATTTGTGACTAAACTGGGACGGATATATAAACTCAGTCCCAGCCTGCGACTAATTTTGTAACTCTAATTAGTCTCAATGTGTGACTAATCTGCAACTCGTAATACAGTAACAAGAGTGAGTCGCAGATCAATCTCAAAAACCGATCGTAGTTTAATCTCAAAACTTGGTGACAAAGCAATATCAAATATTAGTCTTTGATCAGTCTCAAGTGTGAGTCATAGATCAGCAGATTAGTCTCAAACCCGAGTTGCAGATCAGTCTCAAAATTCAGTCGCAGATTAGTCTCAAATTTGTGTCGCAGATTAGTCTCAAAAACCAGATAGTCTCAAACCCGAGTCGCAGATCAGTCTCAAAATTCAATCACACTTTTCAGTTTCAAAACTCGTGTTTTCTTGTAGTGTGATAATCGTATTCAGGTGATTTGCAGCAACAATCAGATCTTTAGCATCATTATCTTTTCTGCCAAATTCATATTCATGTTCGACTATAAACCTATTAGTTTGTTTAGAATAGATTTGATACCTTGCATGTGCTTCTAGAGAGGAAAACTTGCCAGAATCATAGGTCAGTTTTCCAGACTTAAATGGTTGAGATTTAACTCCTGATCTTGAAGTTCGACCAGTTTTGTGAGACACAAATTTTGGTTCCTGTTTCACTTTCCTCTTATAAAGCCATGAGCGTCGGGTTGTCATTCTTGATTCTGTTTGCGACGCTTTGTTTCGATAGGTCAGATCGATGACTGGAATTCCTTGTTGAACATTTAAATCTTGACAAATCTGTAGAAATGGAGACGAATATGCTGTTTCATGAGCAACTGGAGAATAATTCACTTTAATTCCACCAAAAACAAACTGAGAACCATTACGTTCTTTGAAATCCCTAAGAACAGAGATGGTGGCAGAGAATTAGCTGGTTGAGAATCTCCAATAGCCGGTGAGTGAACTGTTGAGTTTTTTTGAGACTGTTGGTTGCAATCTTACGCTGAGTGGTGAGTAAACAATCATTCTTCTCTCTGGATTTGATAGATATACTATCATTGTTGAGAGACCGTAGCCTTGAGCTACATTGCTCTGAAGATTTTCCATGAGATTCTCTATTTGATTTTCTGAATCGATATACAAACCAGAAAAACCATAACTGCAATTCTTTGTTTTTCTTTAATTTTTTTGTCTAACAGCAATTATGACAAAAAGAAGACTATTACTGAAAAGATCAACCAGGTGACTTATGAAGAAAAACCCTTCGATTGCATGTATCTCCTTTAGGAAAATAAATCTATATTCTCGCTCAACTTCCTCTCATAATGGGCTTGAAAAGTAACTTTTTCTTTTGCCTAACTCTTTACAAAATGACACATTAGTCTACAATAAAAACACAGCAATACTGATCAGAGAACTTTCAAGACAAAAATATCAAGATTTTGATTCAATCAAACTTCTGTTTTTTAAGCTAATTTGTGACTGACCCAAAGTTAGCATCAATCAAGTGAATTAATCATTTAATCAACAAAATTCAAGTTCATAAATCATGTACCTTGATTGAGTCTCATTATCCACATAGAAACCATATTCTTCAAATTCCTATCTTGCACCTGAATAAAATGAGTATCATTTGACTTCTCAACTTATATACACTTGCTCTCGTCAGCTCTTTGACTTCCTTCTTAACATTTAATGATTCAGTCAAAGATCATCTTGTGAAGGGATAACAGGCATCTATTTCCCACTTGTTCAATCAAAATATATATATATTTGTCTACTATTTTTAGATGTCTGCCATTCTTTTCGGAAGCAAGCTCATGTCTCAAATCAGCTCAAAAAAATACAAACACGTTCAGCACTCACAAATCCCAACTGATGTTCTCCATTCAACAAAATGATTAAAACTCAGAGGTTTAGTAAACAAATATACCAATCGATAATCAGTGCTAATAGATCAATTACAACCAATTTCTCCTCAACAAGTTCACAAATAAAGTGATGACATGTTTATATATGCTTAGTTCTTGAGTTTTGTACATGATTGTTAGAAATACTGATAGCACTTTGATTATCGCAACAAACAAGTACTTGTTTAGAAATAGTACCATACTTAGCAGACATATGTTTCATCCACATAATTTGGGTGCAACAACTCCTTAAGGCAATGTATTCTGCTTCAACTGTAGATAAAGAAACACAATTCTGTTTCTTGCTGAACCAAGCTATTAAAGTATTCCCCATGAAAAAAGATCCTCCATTTTTACTTTTTCTCTCATCCAAACATCCTGTCAAAAATCTGCATCATAATATCCTGTCAAGCTTGTCGTTGTATCCTTTGTGTAGAAGATACCCATATATTGTGTTATGCTGGCATATTCCACCACACGTTTAACAATTTACAAGTGAATTTGTTTTGGATTTATTTGTATCTGTGGCCATTAGAGTTTTTGCTGTCTTGAAGGTTTCCAAACAAACCTTCTGAATAATATTCTTTTTATACATGCTTTGATTCACGAAAATCCCATCATTAGTTGGCTTCACTTGTAATCCAGGGAACTAAGTGATCTCTCCATTCATGCTCTCATATGTGAGTATTTCAACTAGTTTTAAGTCATAATTTGTGTTTGAATGATGACCCAATATTCGCGGGTGCCAGGTAAAAAAGTAGATAAGTCACCAATCAACCCATATTGTATTGTCATTAGCAGGGCGAGACAAAAGAGGAGAGTGCAGTCCAAGTTTCTGTACTAAAATAAGTGGACCATGAAATTATTTGTTCCCTCACCACAATAATTATGGTCCAAGTTGTTTGTATGCGGTTAGCATAAAAAATTCTTCAAATATTTAAATATAATAAATCAATAACATTTTTATAATATTATATTATATATATCATCTATGGCCATATGCCCTTGAATTATCTTTTAGTGTGTGTTCTCCACAAACTATGGATATCTTCGAATATACATACCAGAAGAAGTGTTCAACAAATTTCTCCTAGGAGAAGTGAACAACGAATTCCCACCAGTAAAATTTGTGGTTCAGCTTTCCACAATGCGCGAACCCATAAGAAGAAATCACAGGTCAGATTCTCTTATGCTATCAATACGATTTGATATGTAATAGATGTAAATTGTGTGCTAACTGATACCTTTGTGGTCGGTTTGTCACAATTTATGCAAGGTGAATCTTCTCAACCTTCACAAATGGATCCTTCTCAAGGCCTTCTAACTCAAGGATGAGTAGAAGATAGGCACACTTTTGTGACTAGAACGAATGAAGGCTTTAGAACCGTGTTTTCGTTGGTCTTGCTTTTTAAGATTATTTGGTGTTGCTTTTGAAGACTATCTCGTGTTTCCTTTTGTTAAGAGATGTATCTCTTTAGTGTTTGCTTTTGTTAAGATGCTTATAGTCTACTTTTGCAGAACCTTTCTTCTATATTTTAATGCTAGTGAGGAAACATTTCTCTTGGTTGAATCGACTTTGTTTTGTCTTTTAGGTATTGTTTAATGTGGACCACTCTCTTATGTCTCGATTTATCAACGTGGACCACTCCCTAATACACTATCACATGACTTACTTTAACAATTTGGACCATTTGCTTAAAAGTTAGATTCGAATTGGCCTAAAAACTGATTTGATTTAGCTTAAAAAACACATAACAACAATATCTTTTACTTACTACTACATGTTCACATAACACCAAACCAAGAACTAAGACAGCAATGAAGATCACATAACAAAGAAGATCAAATTTAACTTAAGATCTTCATGATACCAATAGAGACAATAGAACTTATAACTTGGATAAAAACCATCAACTTCTTCATCCTCCACTCAGAATCACCAATCAGAACAACAACTTCATCTAATGTTTCACTCTATGTGTTCCTTTACAGGTTTTGGAACTCCATCACATCCTTCTCAAGTTGTTCAACCGAATTGGACAATGTCTCTAACTCATTCATAAAAGCTTCATCAACCCGTTTGAAGTAGTTTTCGTCATCCACAAGCTACAACAACTATAATAGCACAGTAGCTTAACAACAAGGACAAAAAGAATTATCAACAATGTTCTCCAAAAATTTGGTTCAAACATCAACAACCATTATCAATACTTTTAGAAAATCCGCATAGAAACATCGATAGTAACGATCGTAAGGTTCTTAGCAGATCTCAAAATCTTCTAAGTGATTGATGCTCCACACCAACACTGATTTGGAATTCTGAACACGATTTCTCTTCTAATACATCCATTGGAAGACTCGCTTCAAGCTCCCATGATATTGCTCATCTATTCAGTAACCAAAACACATCATTATTAGACAAATCATCTAAACTCATAACTCATTTAGAAATTGATGGATCTTTACCTTCTTCTCCGATCGTGATTTCAAATTTTTGTAATTTAGGGTTCTAAAAAGAAGACAACCACGGGTCGGGTCTATATTGTATCCCTTGTTCACTTTTCCTGGTGGGAAAATCTGTTGAACACTTCTCCTGGTGTGGATACTCATTTTCTTTCAGCCATATTCTGTCAATTTGATTTTGTTAATTAAACATGTTTATCTTTTTGTTTAAAGATTCGATGAAACTAAACATGTTAGAATAGATTGGGATCCACTTTAACCAATTAACACCAACTAATTAAAAATATTAGAATAGTTAAGAGTTATTAGTTCAATGTTAATATTAATTACTTTATAATATTAATGTAAAATGTTTCATTCTAATACTTTTTGTATAATTACTATGGCACTTTATAAGTAATAATATACTTTGCAAAATTGTAGAATAATGAAAAATTTAAATGGACTTATAAACAAGAAAAACATATAGAATTATATGATAAAACATTTAGTATGAGTAATTACACGCTGAAGAATCCTACTCCCACTACATGATAAAACATTTAGTATGAGTAATTACACGCTGAAGAATCCTACTCCCACTACTAAAGAATATATGGTTGGAAAGTTTCACAAAGCATTTAACATGAATATAAGCTGTATCTTCTTCAAAAACAAGCTTGACGAATTCAAAAAGAGTTGAAAAAGGTGGAAATCTCTTATGAATTCTACTGGGATCACGGTTGATCCAGATACAACAATGATAGAAGCATCTGGTGCATGGTGGAAGGAACATGAATTGGTAAATATACATAAGACAATGAATCGTAACAATATTTATTAATATATATATATATATATACAGTAAATGATATGTAACTAAAATTTTATAGGGATGTAAAGTAACAAGGAGCTTCAAACGTAAACCATCAGTATTTTGGGATGTCATGGTAAAATTTCTCGTACTACATGATGTTCATTCACAACCTCAAAATTCTGTACACCAAAGAAGAGAAGAGTTGATCAACAAACCTGTCCTTGATGTAGATGAAAATAATACTTCAGACACTAACAGTGGTAATATACCACAAACACCGGTGCCTATCACGCAAGAAGATGAAGAAGTGTATCGTGTTACAATTGATGATGAAACACACCCTTCTCATGATTTCATCAATGAAACGATCCAAATTCTTGTGTGTGGAGGACAACAACGGTGAAAAGTGAATTTACAGTCGAATGTTAGATGTGGGAGTAATTCACAAAAATCTGGGGAAACTTCTCGAGGGCCATCTGAAAATCATAGAAGACAATCATTTGAGTCCACAATACAAGACACAAATGCTGGGTATAGAGAGTTTCAGCGACAAAGTTATGAACAAGTTTGCTCTAGAGGTTTGGATCAAGATGATTACGATGAATTTAAAACGACAGAAGCAAAGTTCCTTGCTCTAGGCTTCCAAAGTTCACAAAATTTTATTGGGCCTGCATTAATGCACTCAAGGAGCTCTGATGGTACCGTATATACTTCATTCACCTGACGACAACCTTAACATGTATAAAATAGAGTTCTTTAAAGCTTTGACTGGTATATTAGTAAACAATGAAGATATTCCTAACCAATTAGGTTCAGGTCCAAGTTCATTTGGAAGTCATAGTTTAGGTAGTTTATCAAATGCTAGTTCACTCGTTGGTTCAGGTACTAATTTTTAGCAGTTTGGTATTCCACTAAATGCCCAACAATGGGGTTTACCATCAGTTCCTCGGCAATGGACCACGCAACCAAGGTCTCAACAAAACAACACACCACCAAATACTCAACAATGGAGCCACAAACAAATTACCAGCAATGGGATGCACAACCAATTTATCAACAATGGGGAGCACAACCACACGTTCAACAATGGGCCCACAACCAAATTATCAACAATGGGCTACACAACCAAATAATCAACAATACAACACACCACAAATAATCAACATTGGGGGCCATTTAATTTAAGACAACAAACACATAATTACCAACAAGGTGGCCCATTAAGCACGACTCCAATAAATGTTCAATACGGATTTTTAGTTGGAAGGCAAGATGTTTCTGATGGTAAAACACTAGAAACTGGTCACCGTTTACCCAGTGTTGGGTTTACTAACTATTTTGAAACTGGAAAAACATCCCAAGCACCTAGACTGAGAGGTCTTTTTAATATTTGGGGAAATTAAGAAGCAAGTCATCACAGTCATAGGGACGAAGATTAAACTGTGCTGATTGTGTTATCTTGATTTCATGAATGTTATGAAATATTTTATGTTTCATTATTTGTTTTAAATTTTTGTGTGTTATCTTTTAATGAAATATCATATTTATTAATAGATATGAGTTGGTTGTGTAAATTTTTAGGCTTTTTGTATATGTCTGTTGCGGTCATATGACATCAATAATGTATGTTACGAAGAGACAATTAAACTATGGAATTTATAAAATGAACAATTTGAGGAGTTAGTAGTTCAACCAGCTTTGAGTTATTATGATTGATATTTTCAAAGCGGCCAAGTGCAAACTGATAGAGGTTTAGGATGGACGAATATTTGGCACCGACTTCAACAAGATAATGCTGCTTGTCTTCAGTTAGAACAAATGTCACTTCCATGTTTCACAACATTATGTTCTATGTTGCAAACAAATTATGGGCTATAACAAACATTAGATATGAGCATTGAAGAAAGTGAGGCTATGTTTCTTTGAATATAATGAGGTTCAAAGAGATGTTACTTAAGATTCAGACGTACTCAAGAGACTGTGAACATAAAGTTTTTTGAAATTTGATAGTGATTGAGAAACTTGCATGCGATTATATTAAGACTGCAACACAACAAGAATTACAATGAAATCCATCACAATTGGAAATGGACCGAAGATATTGGCCATATTTTAGTGGCTTTATTGGTGCTATGGATGGGGTTTATGTTTGTGTTAAAGTTAAACCAGAATTACAAGGAATGTATTGGAATCGACATGATGTTAGATCCTTCAACATCATGGCAATATGTGATTTGAGCATGTTATTTACATAGATGTGGAATGGAGCACCAGGATCATGTCATGACACAATTATTCTCACAATGACACAACAAAGCAATTCTAAGTTCCCGCTCCTCTGGCATAGAAATACTATGTTGTTGATTCTGGGTATTTAAACAACGAGGATTTTTGTCTCCTTACAAATCCTCAAGAAATAGAGTTGTAAGATATCATATGTCGCAATTCAACTCTTTCCTCCTTTAAGGAATAAAGAAGAATTATTTAATCAATATCATGCATCTTTACGTTCGGTTATTGAGAGAACTTTTGGAGTTTGGAAGAAGAAATGGAGGATTCTTTGCAATTTCCCAAGATATAGTGTTAAAGTACAAAAGAGAGTTATATTGGCTACAATGAGATTACATAATTTTATAAGAATTTCAAAATCTCATGATGCAGATTTCACAGAGATAATGGCAGAGACATGAATAAACAACATCTATGACAAACCATATTCTGGAGACATGAAAATGATATAAGTAAATTATGGAGACCGTATGTAAGAAATAAGAAATAATATTGTAAATATGTTATTGAAAAATCAAAGTCGTCAATATTAATTTTGTTTATTTTTATTTGTAATAAATTAATAGTTTTTAAATAAATTTTATATTATTAAGTTATAAGATTTTCTTATTAATTAATTGTAATAATTTTAATTTATAATATTATCCTGAAAACCACACCGCTTTTATATTTTTATCAATCACAATATTGTTTTGTTACGCACCGCTATATTGTCACCAATCAAAGTCTGTTTTGTCCCGTGTTTTTAAGTTGGACCGTACTTGGACTACACTTGTCCAGCACTGCACTCTGTCTCTCACCGCTAAAATCATTGTAACCAGTTGAAGTCTTTGTTACCATTTATGCATGATTCCATCACTTGTACGTACCATGTAGAGTTATTTATGTTAATATTTTCATACTAAGTATTTATGCATTAGAATTATTGTTACACCGCCCACTAGACCGTGAGGCTTTCCCAAGTGATGTTTTCTGTTTACATTCCCGTCTTGGGATTTACATAATTCGCAACAAAAGCACCTGAAGTAGGTGGCTTTTAAAGTCTGCCATCAAATCACAGGGCTCAAATTTAATTAAGTGAACAGAAAATTCCTCTTGCGATGTTTGTTAGGAGATAGCATTGTATACATTGTTGCATTTAGAGTTGTTAGTAAGTACATTTAGAAGATTTCTCCAACCCAAGGTCCCAACTCGATGTACATGGTCGAGCTGGATATCAAAAGAGCCATTTTTTCCGCACCAAATACCAACTGGACTGCATAGCTCTATGTTAGGGTCGAGTTAATCACCAAAATACCCAGCTCGACCTAGGACCTGACCAACGTGGTTGAGTTGAGCACAAAAAAATGAAGATTACCAACCAGACTACCCAACTCGACCAACGTGGTCGAGCTGAGCAGAAAAAGAGTCATATTTCCATCCAAACTATCCATCTTGATCTAGGAGTTGACCAGCGTTATCTAGTTGGACACCTTTGGACCACTTTGTTGATTTTTTAATTTGACTTTGTTAGGTTTATGTAAAGAGGAGTATACTCTTATGACTAAAATCCCTTTTGTCCACGTTTTTGTCTCTTTTGTTCTTAGAAAATAACAACAAAACTCTCTCTATCTTTGTACTTAGATTTATGACTTAATGTTTAGTATTTGGTTTTGATTTTTATCTCATTCTTCTCAACTCTTTATGTTCTTTAAGATTATATTGTTTATTTTATTTTCTGGGTTTATGTACTTTTCCATGAAATATGAGTAGATCTCTTAGGGTTATTGAGGAAATGAGTTAGATTAGTGTGGACCCTAGGTTAAGTTTATTTGCCATGAGAATGGATTCATTTACTTGTGAATTTGTTTTCTTGAGATCAGGTCTTATGAGTTTTTTAGGAAACCTAATAGACTTAAATGAAGCACTAATCCATTATACCCAGTCCTCAAGAGGCAGCATTCTCATTGATTGTTTTTGCTCTATTTTTTTATCTTTGCTATGTTTTTCTAATTTTTTGCTTCTATTGCTCTTGTTTAGCCTTTCTCTTTCAGCTGTATACTTGTTTAATTGTTCATTTAGGTTGATAGAAAATTCACCATTTTGATTGGCTTGAACTAGATCGATTTATTCATGTCCTGATTGCTCGTAGTTACCTGATTGGATTGAAATTTTTCGTACTACATCGACATCTTAGTACATTAGGAATTGCTTCTAAGTAAAATCCTTCTATCAATTTGGCGCTATTGCCATTTGGGTGTTTACACTGCTACATTTAGGATCTCAGATTTTCTGAGATCATGTTCGTTTTTGTTACGCATTGATCACTTATTTCTACTTCTGCCTTTGTCTATCTATTTCAAGTGATTTCACAACTTTGTCACCCAGCTCGACGTTAGAACTCAAGCAGAAGGTCGAGTTGATTCTTCCACTTGCATGCAGACATGTCCTAAAGGCAACCAGAACTTTCTCCATTCTCTAGACGACATTAACCAACTTCTACGTGCATTGAGGGAGCAGAGAAACCATACTCACAGTGAAGAACCAGAAGTAGTGGGAATGGACAGCCCACATAGTTCAAAAACTTCATCACATAATGCATAGGCACCTTCTATGCAAGGGCCTCAGTAGAGGAGACCTAGACAGATTGGAGTAGATATTACACCTAGCACTCACACTTAAAGGCATGGATTGTGCCACCAGCTATTCAGAACAATAACTTTGAGATCAAGAGTAGTCTTATCTATATGGTTCAGAGCATTAAATTTTATGTGCTACTTTTAGAAGATCAACTTGACCACCTGGATGAGTTTGAAATGCTTTGCAGCATGACAAAGATAAATCAGGTGAGTGAAGATGCATTTAAAATGAGGATGTTTTCATTATCTCTTGGTCCATAAATGGGAGAAATACTTACCTCAGTGTTCTATCACTTCATGTGATGAGTGTAAGAAAGCTTTTCTTGCCAAGTTTTTCTCAAACTCTATAACTACAAAACTTAGAAACAAGATTTTCGGGTTTGTTCAACAGAACTCACCGTCCTTCTGTGAGGCTTATGAATGATTCAGGACCTACCAATCTAAGTGCCCTTACCATGGCTTCAGTATTGAACCCCTCATTAGCACTCTATACTAGGAGTTCTCCTTAAACTCTGTATGCTGCTTGACAGAACTAGCAATGACAATTTCCTGAACAAAGATGTGGATGAAGGCTGGAAGTTAGTTGAGAATCTTGCTCAGTTTGATGGAACTATGGTGAGGACTATGATAAAAACTTAAGAGGTGCTGCATATTATAACGTAGCTGTAAAGAAGGAGATTAAGGCCCTAAATAAGAAATTGGATAGGCTCGTCATGGTACAGAAGAAGCAAGTTCACTTTATGAGTGCGGGTGAACATGTTCAAGATGCGGAGGATGATCAAATTTTAAAAGTCAGCTTTGTGCATAATAGGGAGGTTACAAGAAGGGGTAAAAAAACTACAAGCCAGACTCAAACCTTTCTTATAGGAGTACCAATGTTGCTAATCCACATGATCAAGTGTACCATCCTCAGCCACAACAAGTGCAACAAAAAGCCTATGTTCCCAACCAACAATATCAGAGTAGCTTCAGCCAGCTCCAACTGTACCACCATCGTATCAACCTCAACAACTTCTGCCTCCCACAACACAACCTACAAATGAGTTGAATATGCTTCAACAGGTTCTACAAGGTCAATCCTCTACTGCAAAAAAAGTTGAACACGAAGATTACTGAGGTGCACACCAGGATTGACAGCTCCTACAATGATCTCAATTGCAAATTTGAGACCATGAACTCTAAGATTAAGTATACGAAGAGTCAGCAAGCATCTTCTATGTGAAGACTACTGGGCAACTACCTGGAAAAGCCATCCAAAATCCAAAGGAATACACTGCCTTATCTATTACATTTAGGAGTTAAAAAAAGCTATCCCCACTTGCAAAAAATGACAAAATAACTAGGGACAGTGACGTTCAAGATGGGGAGGATGCCATAATGCTGAAAAGCTCAAAAAGACTACTCTAGATGCACAATTAGACATGCAACTCGACATGAAGGTCAAGCTGAGTCTTCTCTAGCACCAAAACCTATTGTTTCAAAGCAAAAAGAGCCACTAGAAGGAGTTAGTCAAGAAGTATAAGGCTGTAATTGATAAGCATATGAAAGAGATTGAGTTGAATATGCCTATTTTAGATGCCTTCATGCTTATACCTCCTTATCAGAAGTTCTTGAATGAGGCAATTAAAGAAATAACCAAGGAAATAGAGGGTATAACAGTAAATACTCATGAGTGCAGTGCCATCTTGAGAGGAAAGTGGTGTAAGAGAAGCGAGAGGACCCTAGGACATTCACCTTACCATGCTTATTTGGTCATTTAACTTTCAACAACTATCTTTTTGATATGGGAGCTTCAATCAGCCTAATGCTACTCTCTGTTGCTAAGAGGCTATGATTCAATAATTACAAGTCCTTCAAACTCTTCTTGATTCTACCTGACAAGCCTATTCGATTTCCTTATGCTTTGTTGAAAAATCTGCCTATTAAAATTGGAAATGTGGAGGTGCCAACCGATTTTGTGGTGCTTGACATAGATGAGGAGCCATATGATCCACTACTTCTTGGTAGACCAGTTTTTAGCTTTTTTGGAGTTGTAATTGATGTAAGGAGTGGAACAATTAAGTTAAACCTTAGGAAAGACCTTAAAATAAAGTTCGATATCAATGATGCAAAAAGGAAGCCCACTATAGAAGGAGAAAGCTTATCAGTTGAGGGATTGGATCAGTTGGATATCAAGCCTCTTAAGAGACTTGTTGAGAAAGAGATTCCTCAAGTTGTATTGGTCAAGAGTGGTAAAGCTAGGGGTCACTACAAAAACGCCCCAATGATGGATGATATTTCATATGGGTGCAACATTGAGTCTTTGTTTGCTTGTAATGAGACTGCACAACCACAAATTAAGAAGTTATGCAAGCCACCTGAAGAGAATCTTGGGCCTCAGTTAACCTTGCAACCCAATGGATTTCTTGATGGAGCTATAGAGTACAACGTGAAAAGGAAGAAGCATCCCAAACCATTTGCTTAGGTTAGATATTTTCTCTTCCCAAGTAAACCTAAGTCAGAATGGTTGGGACGTTTCAACATTAAAAATGGTATGCCTTGAGGAGCCATCACTTTGGTTATGAAAGAAGGAAATGATCTTCCAGTGAATGGGCATAAAGTTAAGCTCTACATTGTTGCTCAAACCATTTCAAAGGGGACCTCAATTCCTCTATCTGAACTACCCTAAGTCTAATGGGTGTGAGAAGTCAAGCTTAATGACTTAAAACAAGCTCACTTGGGATGAAGTCCCATGATACCCTTGTATATGTGCTTTAAGTTTTTATTGTTTCTTGTTTTTAAGGTTGATAAGTCGTTAAAGGGAGTGTAACCAAGAGTTGAGCAGGAAACAAAGGACTTGCACTAATGAATTCACACTTCGATTTCTTATATCGAGCAGATTCATCGAATTGAGCTCATTTTGAACCTTGAGGACCCAACTCGACCTCCCACACCGAGCTGGGACATTGGGTTGTGCAAACTGTGAAGCAATGAAGCATTCTACCGCCAAATTACACCAAAAAAGTGTAGATGCGTCCATTGCCTTATACTTTGGTCCTCACCGAGGTAGCAATTCCATCCTTCCATTATATATACCATTGCATAATTTATCTTGTTTTATTGATCTTGGATCTTCATTTGCCCTTGTTACACAAGGGACTGTCTAATTTAAATTTGGGAGATGGTTTTAGATGTGCCTAACTATATTTTCTATGTTCTTAATTTCAAATTTTTGCACTTGATTCTGTATGCATAGCATATCATTTAAGATATAGAAAAACCATACATTTTTTGAAAAATCATGTAGTTTGCATTCACTTATGATTGAGTTTAGTTGCATTTCATTAAAGATTGATGCATCTGCATTTATATTTTTGGGAATTATCTTGCTAAGGATGAGCAATCTTGTTAGTTTGATAGCTGCTAACCATTGTAAGCTCTTAGACTTGCGGTTTTTCCCTTTAGAAAGCTGATCGGTAGATCATTCACCTAGGAAACCTATGCTTGTGTTGTGTCTTAAAAGGGGCTGATTTGATTCCTTCTAATTGATTTTAAAGTTCTGATTTAGGGCTTTACGATGCATTGAATGTTTACCTTCCTTGGGCTTAACATGATCTATAAAAGTGGTAAATCCCTCTCTTAGGTACGTCTAGATTATTAAGTGGGTAAGATGCAACAAAAATGAACCAGAGGTGGGTATAAACCCGTACACCTTTGTGTCTCATGGCGGGATTAAGCAACTAGGAGGGTGCGTAAACCCGTAACCTCTCACCTTTGTGGAAATCCACCTATTTATCTCTCCAAAAAGAATGTGAACTAGGGTGGGCGTAAACCCATACACCTTTGTGTCTCACATTATGGTGAAACAACTAAGAGGATGCGTAAACCTGCAGTCTCTTACACTCGTGGAAACCAACCTAGAAAGCTTACAATAAAGTGCAGGAAGTTGAAATAAATATGAGAGGGAGCCACAACAAAGGTGGAAAGAAAAGTCTTGTTAAGTTTCAGGGAAGTTGAATTACATGTTCTTTGATTGACAGTCCCTTTTGAGGCCCTCACCACTAGAAATAAGGAATCAAATTTGGTTCTTAAAGACCAGCTTAGATATTAGGAATTTTAGGATTGGATGCTAAGCATGGATGCAAGTATACTATGGTCTTTACAATGGAATATGGGTTCATATTTGAATAACGGTTTTTGGTTTGATGAGTTATTTTTTTAAGATGAGATATTCCCAACTATTTTCAAATCTCTTTCCCATGCTTATTCTTATTTGTTTGTTTGAGGGTAAGCAAATACTAAGTTTGAGGGAGTTGATATGTGTACATTTCAACTAGTTTTAAGCCATAATTTGTTATCATATATGCATGATTCCATCACATGTACATACCATTTAGAGTCATTTATGTTCATATTTTCATACTTAGTGTTTGGGCATTAACATTGCATACATCTGTGCATTTTGAGTTGCTATTAGGTACATTTGGACGATTTAGAGACCATTTTGGACTAGGAATATAATGACTTATCAAGATTTGGCAAGATGATACATTTTGGAGCTAAATGGCGGCAAGGATGGAAAACACACTCTTAACTCGACCGCGTAGCTCGACGTTAAAGTTGAGTTGATCACCGCTTTTCCCAGCTCGGCCTCGTAGCTCAACCACAATGGTCGAGTTGATCTTCTGATGTCTAGTTCAACCAACTTAACGTGCTAGATCGGCCACCAAGGTTGAGTTGAAGACCAGATTGTTTATTTCTTCAACTTGAGGTCCTAACTCGATCTATATGGTTAGTTGGGCATCACAAGGAGTTAGCCTTCACCAGTATATCCAACTCGAGTTTCCAACTTGATGTACATGGTCGAGTTGGGTATCAAAAAGTCATTTTTCTGCACCAAGTCCCAACTCGACCTCATAGCTCAACGTAGGGGTCGAGTTGATCAACAAATTACCCATCTCGACCTAGGAATCGACCAGTACGTTCAAGTTGAGTGAGCTAGATTTCTAACCAGACTACCCAGCTTGGCCTAGGGCTCGACCAACATAGTCGACCTGAGCAGAAAAGAGCCAGATTTCCAACCAGACTATCCAACTTGACCTAGGACTTGACCAACGTGGTCGAGTTGGACACCTTCCGAATATTTTGTTGACTTTTTAATTTGACTTTTTTAGGTTTAGTGAAGGGGAGTATAAATACCCCTCATATGACTAAAAACTCTTTTGTCCACGTTTTTGCCTCTTTTGTTCTTAGAGAAAAACCAAAAAACTCTCTCTATCTTTGTATTCAGATTTCTGATTTAATGTATAGTATTTGACTTTGATTTTTATCTTATTCTTCTCATCTCTTTGTTCTTTTTGAAGATTATGTTGTTTATTTTATTTTCTTGGTCTATGCATTTTTCCATGAAATCTAAGTAAATCTCTTAGGGTTTTTGACAAAATGAGTTAGATTAGTGTGAATCTTAGGTTTGCTAGGTTGCTTAAGGATAGAATAGCTTAGTTCTCTTCTGATTCAATATTCTTAATGCTTGTTTCATCTTGAGAAAGAGAAATATGAGTTTGTATTTCAGCACCCACAAGGTGTTTGATGAAATGCTTGACTGAACCATTTTCAGAGATTCCCATTCCTAACTGAATAGGTTGATTGTTTAGGGTGCTTATTAACTTTAGCAAGTTATTTTTTCATGCTTCCTTGATTAGAAATCGCATATGAGGATAGTGTGAAAGTGTAGTCTAGGTTGAGTTTGTTTGCCATGATAATAGATTCAGTTACTTATGAATTTGTTGTCTAGAGATCACCTCTTATGAGTTTGTTAGACACCCTAGTAGATTTAAGTGAATCACTGATCTATTATACTCGCTCCTCAAGAGCTCTCATTCTCATTGATTGTTCATTCTCATTGATTGTTCTTGCTCTGTTTTCTATCTTTTGTTCTATTTTTCTATTTCTTTCTTCTATTGCTCTTGTTTAGTCTTTATCTTTCAGCTGTTTACTTGTTTAATTGTTCATTTAGGTTGATAGAAAATCACTGTATTTGATTATCTTGAATTAGATCAATTTGTTCATATTCTTATTGCTAGTAGTTACCTGATTAGATTGACACTTTTTGTACTACATTGACATCTCAGTACATTAGGTATTGCTTCACTGAATAAAATCCTTGTATCATGCTCATCCCAAACTCTTTGGTCATGACTTGCATGAATTTATCGACCAAGTTCTAATTGGTTGCTCTAAACACAATATCATCAATATTCTTTATTCAAGGTAAAAATTTTCTTGTCTACACTTCCACGAGTATAACCACTTTCCATCATAAATATGGCTAGACAATCATACATGTTCCTTAGCGTCTGTTTAAGTCCATACAGAGCCTTGTTAAGCTTGTATACATAATTTAGATGTTTTGCATCTTCACAAACTTTTTGGTTTCTCAAGATAAACTTCTTCTTGTAGTTATCTATTTAGAAATGCATTCTTAACATTCATATGATACAACTTAAAATCCATTTTGCATGCCATTTGAAACAGAAACCTGATTGAGTCCAGACGAGCCTCTATTGCTTCAAAATCGATTCCTTCAATCTATGAGTATCCTTGAGCAATTAATCGTGATTTATTTCTCACAACATTCCCTTCTTTTTTAGTCTTTTTTCTTGAAAATCCATTTGGTACCGACAATATTAACACTTTTTGGTCGAATTATAAGACTCAAAACATCCAATCTCATAAAGTTTGATAGCTCTTCTTGCATAGAGGCGATCCAAAATTTCTCTAATAACGCCTCTTTGTATGTCTTTAGTTCAATCTTAGAAAAAAAAACATACTCAATAAAATCGATAAAACTTTGTTTCTGAGCCATAAAAGCAAGAAAAGCAGCATTCCCAACAAGTTGTTAGAAATCAATCTGCTATCTTCGAGAAATTCCCCTCTGAATCTCGCCTATATCGTTATTAGAGGAGTGATTCCAATGCACCTGAGTGATAGTGTTAATTTATGCAGAAGTGCGATAATCTGAATTAGAGTTTGCTTGTCTTTGCACATCAGAAGTCTGCTGAGATGCATCAGTCTCATCAATTGGCTATATTGTCAATCTAAACGTAGATGTATCATCGAATACTACATTCAAAGTTTCTTAAAGTGTCAAATTGCGCCTATTAAAGACTTTATATGCAGTACTTAAGCCTGAATATTCATAATATATTCTTTTCACTCCTGGAATCAAAATTTCCAAGGTGATCCTTGTCATTCAGTATGTAGCATACACATCCAAACACATAAAGTGGTATACTGTTGGAGTTTTACTCTTCCATAATTCATAAGAACTCTTTGTCGTGCCTTTTCTCATATAGACACGGTTAATGATATACCAAGCAGTATTAATAGCCCCAGCCCAAAATTATTTTGGTGCATTACTTCCATGTAACATAGCCCTGACCATTTCTTGTAGTGTTCTATTCTTTCATTCAACAACACCATTATGTTGTGGTGTTCTTAGAGCATAAAATTGATGATCAATGCCATGTTCATAACAAAATCGTTTGGTCACTTTGGATGAACTTAATACCCTGTAACTAATTCTTGAGTTATAATGCTAGGATTCTGAAGCTGTCAAACGATTCACTCTTTTCTTGGACAAAACGAACTCATGTATATCTGCTGATATCATTAACCAACACAAGGTTGTATCACTTTCCTGGAATACTTTCAACTTGTATGCGGCCCGTGTGATCCGTATGAACCAACTCCACCAGATTTTTGGATCTAACATCTTGAACAAACTTGTGTTGGGTCTTTACTTGCTTACCCATGTTGCATGGTCTATAAACAAACGTCTGATCCTTTGTAAGCTTTGGAAATCCTCTTACAATCTTCTTGTCGTATAAGTTAGCCATTGTACAAAAATTCATGGACCCAATCGTTGATGCCAAATTTTTGTTTTACTTTTAGATTTGGCTACGATGCATTGTGTAATAGGTACCCATATATTAAATTAAGTTCATGTTCAAACTCTTTATAAATGAACAGTATCTCTCACATCGATAACTTGATAATCAGTTCTTATAAAGGTAACCTCCAAACCTACGTCACACAACTGGCTAATGCTAATTAAATTTGTCTTTAAGCCTGTCGACAAGAAAAACATCCATCAGTATTGGTTCTATAGCACTTATAGTTGTGCCTTTACCACATATTCTGTCTTTAGCTCCATCGCCAAAAGTGACTTCACCACCATTAACTTTTCAAGATTCTGTAGAGATTCTTCTATATTGATCATATGTTTGGAGCATCCATTATCAAAGTACGACTTGTTCCTTGATCCCCTAAGATCATCTTTCTCACGTGTGAAATCTACTCTGCAAAACAAATCAAATTTCTTCACCCAAATCTAATTCTTGTTTTTGCCACTGAAAGTGAACTTCCATTTTCTCTAGATCTTTTTAACTCGTGATTGAAGTTTGTAACACTGATATCTCATATGTCCCTTTTTTTCCAGAATACCAAAACTAAACATTGTTGCTTTTGCTTCATTCAAAGTATGGTTGTTTCTTTTTTTCCAACCAACGCAAGCTTGCTGATTATAATATATTTTTTCTTGATTATGCTGGACACTCTTAACTTTTCAGCATTCACTGACTTATTAGTATCTTTCACAAACTTCATGTCTCCAGATTCAGTTCTTCGGTAGCCAAGACATTCATTTGTGTTGTCTGTTCTTCCCATTGCCAAGAGGTAGTCTAAAATATTTTGTTCCCTTGGAAAACATCATTATTTGCTTAATCTGTTAATACATCCAATTCACCAATTCAATATTCTTAGTTTTAACCTCAGCTTGTTTTTTTTCTGCCTTTTTAAGCAAATCAACAACTGCTTTTTTTCTGACCTTAGCTTTTTTTTCCTCTTGAGTTTCTACAAGTGATGTAGCCAATACACTCATTTGACTTCAGCACTAACAACTTCTTGTGTTTCAACAAATTTTTGTTTATTATCAGGAGTTTCCTCTTCTAGTTTCAGAACTTTAGTTTTGTATTGGTCTTCAATGTCCTCATCATCTTCATGATTTATTTACAATATGCCTTGATGAGCCACAAAGTTTTTCAAAAGATCACCATTCCGATCATCACTATCACTACTATCATCACTCTATGTGGACATGACTGATTTTCCATTGGTTCTTGTAAGACACTCATTCTTGCTATGCCCATATCCTTTACATTTATGACATTGAACAATCATCTTTCTCTTGGCTGACGGACATTCTGCTTTAAAGTGTCCATACCCTTGGCACTTAAGAAATTTTTTGTCAGCCTTGTAATTATCTTTGTCAGACACTAGCTTCGTGGATGATTGAAATTCCTTTCGTTGACCTCTTTCAGCTCGTCGAAGAAATCTCTTCACAATGACCAACCTTTTCTTCCAAGTCTTCTGTTGGTTCCTTTTCTTGTGAAGAAATTTTAGATACAAGAGCTATGCTATTTCCTTTTCTTATGCCAAATTTGTATGCTGACATCACACCAACGACATGATCGAACTTCATCATGTCAAAATTTTGTGTCACTTCTATTGCAGATCGATGACCATGACATTTTGTAGGTAAACACCTCAAGAATTTTTTGATCAACTTCTTGTTCTTGTAGATTTTTCCAAGAATCAACGCTTCATGTTACAATGATGATAACTAACTGTTGAAAGTTTGTTTCAAATTGCTTGTTCCCTCAGAGCTGACTTGAAGAATATCTCACGCTTCCTTGGCGTTGTGCATCCTTGTACTCTCTTTAACTGATTGATGTGCATAGAGTTGAAGATTGTAGACAAAGTTCTGGAGTTCCATTCACTAAATCTCAAAAACCTATGCCCCAAGTTCTTAATCTTTACTCTTACAATTGAGACCTTTTTAATAGATGCAAGGGCTCATGGGTTTGTTCCTACAATCTCTCGTGATCTCTTTCGACAGGGCTTTATGTCCAACCAAATCTTCTCTTGATAAGATACACTCTTATCCAAGTTTGAATCTTCAACAACTTGAGATTACTTCCTCTCCAGGCCTTCATGTGTTAATCATGTGATATCTAACCAAACATCTACGAGTCTAATTACATAATCTTATAATAAAAACAGATCTTTCTCGATTAATCTTTATGCTGGAAAGAGGAGGACTCAATGATTATTCATTCGACGGAATCCTTTTTAGCTTTTAGAATATATTTCTTAGTTCAAGATTTCTCTTATTTGGGAATGGATCTTTTGTCAGAATAGAGTCTCTTGGTTAGACTAAAAAATCCAAACGACATTAAATAGATGTTTGTAATCTTCACATGTTCTCCTTTTGAATCCAAAACTATAATGATTTGTTTTTCGTTTGTACAACCCGACACAAGCATTTTCAAATCGCTTTTACCACGAGACTACCATTCTTTGGTATCAGTATCAACAACTATTATTTACTTATTTATTTTTGTTAAGTTACAACTATTATTACTTTATTTATTTATTTTGTTTTTTTTAACACATTATTTATTTATTTTGTTAAGTACAAACATTATTTTCTTGGTTTTACTTTTTTTTTTTGCAAAAGGTTCTCTACATATTATTAGAAGATAGTAGATCTAGTCCACAAACATTACAATTTTGTGGGCCAAATCCATTAACCAAAGAACAAAAGTGAACCAATATTAAACCAATTTCTGCCAAGAGACAAGTAAAGGTGCCGATACAATAAATGTTTCTCAGGGAGGAAGATGAGAAGACATTAATGTAATCGGAAAGGAGAAGCTAACCACTGCTAAAGCATAGATGATGCAAGGTGATCATTTGAGTCATGATAAGATGATATGTGATTCCTGATTGTGGAGTCAATTAGCATTAGTGGTGCCGTTTTTGGTCTAAAAATCTGATTGTGTAGCCTATGATTCCTCTCCGACCAGAGATAGTAGATGGTGCACTAGAAATCTAGAAGAAGCAATTTGGGCTTAGGATTTCTTCTAGGTATTTGTTTCAACTAATGAGTGAAGGACTCCCAATTATAGCCAATGGTAGAGTTGCAATGTGAGAGTATCCTACTCCAAAGGTCCCAAGAGAACTCACAATCGAAAAACAGGTGATTGCGAGATTCTGGTAATGAGTTGTAGAGAAGGCAACAAGGAGGCAGATTCAAACCCCAGGAAGCAAGATGGTCAAAGGTAGGAAAACAATTGATGATGAATAGCCAAGTAAGGAAGGACTGTTTGGGAATTCCTAGATATCCAAATGATATCTTTCTAGTCCACTTTAGGTTGATGCACTTTTGATAGATTGTAGATAGAACTAGTACAGAAGCGTTTCACTACCCTTCCATCTGGACTCCATACATAGTAACCTTCTTGAGTAGAGAGAGTAAGAGTAGACAAGAAAACCTGCAACAATACTTGGTTTTCAGAACGAGCATGAGGCAACCGCCAAGTACCTTTGGAGTGAAGATCCGCCAAAATTACGGTGAGAGGAATATCGAGCCTTGACACTGATTTTGGATTGAGGAACTGTCGCAGATCACCATAAGGGCAATTGTCTGTCCAAAGACGGCAAGTAACTCCATTCTCGACTTTAAGTTTAATCCAATCAAAGGTTATGACGCATAATTGGATTAGCTTATTAGCAAGCCATGAGTATCTTTGTTTCTCTTTTAAATACCAAAAGTTACTAATATTGCTAGACAGGATGTTGTGGCGGAACCAAGCAACCCAGATAGAGCCGGAACGGAAGAAAAACAGCCAATAAGACGTACTGCACATGCTATGTTCCACGTAATTAGCTCAGTTATCCCTACACCTTCTTCACCTTTACTTAGGGTTATTGTTTTCCATGCCACTTTAACTGAATGATGCCCTTCTAGCGTCCCATTCCAAAGATAGTTGCTACATAAAGAGTTGATTCCTGGATACATGTTCTAGGAAGTACGAATATGGAGCACCAAAAATTGGTTATTCTAGCAATGACTGTCTTTAGTAAAAGAAGTCGTCCCGTAAAGGATAATTTTTTCACATTTAGTTGTTTAGCTTCAGTTTGACTTTGGAGATCAGGGGCTCACAGTTGGATATTGACAGTTTTTTGGAGTAGAGAGAAACTCCTAGATATCGTACTGGCAATGTGGATTGGGTAATGCCGAAGCAAAGAAAAAAGTCTTTTGAATACTCACAACCAGACCTAACATTGATTCAAATTGCTCCAAAACTCTTAGCACAGAAGCAGCAGATTTCAGAGAACCATCTGTGAAGATGAGCAAGTCATCTGCAAAACACAGGTGCGTTAATTTTTCCCTTTGAATTTATCATGATATTGAAATTTACCTGCCTCTGATGCATTATTTAGTAGTATAGAAGGGCAATTCATAGCAATAACAAATAAATAAGGTGATAGGGGAACACCTTGTCTCAAATCCTGTTTGCCTTTAAAATAACCATGAACATTACCATTGTAGCCAGTTGTAAAAGTAGGGGTTGTTATACACGCTTTAACCCACCTGAGGAATTGACTAGGAACCCCAACTCCTTGGAGGCAGTTAATGATGAAGTCCCAACTAAGAGTATCAAAAGCCTTGGCTATATCCACCTTAATATTAAGACATTTAGGACCATTATCTTTGTGGTAGCCTTGTACTATTTCAGAAGCAAAGATGTGTTTTCAATTAGAAGTCTTTCCTTCACGAAAGCCATCTGGTTTGGCAGAATTAGGTTGAGAGAAAAGGCTTTAAAAGTAAGACTAGGAGCTTTGACAAGACTTTATAAATTGTGTTGCAGCAGGAAATAGGGTGGTAGTCAGCTATTGCAGAAGTACTAGGACGCTTTGAGACTAGGCAGAAGGTAAAAAACCTGAGCGAAAGAATGGTTTTACAGATTCTAAGATCTGAGGACCTAGCTGAGACCAAGCTGCTTTAAAGAAATAAGATGTTAGGCCATCAGGACCAAGTGATTTGTTGTTGTTGAGCCTTGAGAACATCTTGGTTATTTCTAGGGAGAAAAGAACAGAGATCATTTGCTGTTGTTGAACAGTGGAGCATCTGAAAGCAATGACCTGAGAGAATCATTGGGTAGACTGTGGTTTGACAAATAAGATCAAGGGAGCAAGAATCGATATGAATTGCTTAACGACGTGAGAACTCATCTCCAATGGGTCAGTGATTTGAGATCCATCAGATGTAGAGAAGAATTGAATAACATTGAAGGACGCATGAACTTGTCCTACACGGTGAAAGTAGGTAATGTTTTGATCACCTTCCTTGAGCCAATTAATTCTTGACTTTTCCTTGAAATAAGCTTCCTCTATGTCCTGCAGGTGGCTCCATTTCTATATAAGCTTCACACTCAATTTGGAAAGAAAAAGGGGACAAATCATTTAAGGCCTGAACCTGCACTTAAAAGCAACATGTAAGCCTCTCTCACTCTTTTCTGGATATCAGAATAGTTTTCTGTATTTAAACCTTTCAAGGAATTCTTAATGGTCTTAAGTTTCACACAAAGAGTTGTGAGATTATTTGCATAGTTTCCAGCATGAGTGTAGGCTTCCTCAAGCATTGAAGGGAATGAAGGGTGTTTTGTTAGGTAGTTGAAGAATATGAAAGGCCTGGTCCCAGCTCTTGGTAAGGTAAAGGTCATGTTTAGAAGACATGTACAATGATCAGAACATCCTGGGCCTAAGAAGACAGATGAGCTCATCGGAAATATTTCAACCCATGAATAATTTGTAAGCATCTTGTTTAATTTCTTGGCTATTGGAGAATCTGGTTGATTGTTGAACCAAGTGAGCAAAGGGCCATGAAATCTGATATCAAACAACTGGAGTTGCATAAGGAGGTCTATTAGCTCAATCATTTTAGAGGAAAGAGAGTTAACAGATTGAAGAGAATGCTCAACATGGCGGATGATCTAATTGAAATCACCTTCCAATAGCCAAGGAGAGTCATGCAGATTATAAGTGTTCTGAAGGAGCAAGAGATCCACCCACAGGTCTTCTTTCTATAGCTTTGTTGGCTGCATATTGACGTAAAAGCCACCTTATAGATTAAAGATATGCATATGTCACAGGTTAATTGCTGTCTAGGCTGATTGAGGATGTGTACAACTAACATGTGTTTCAAGATAACAATAATACGACAATCTGGATCTGAGATGTGCTTATAAGTGAAGTCCATCCTTGGCAGATAGAAGAAATTATTTGGTTCATATTTTGTTCCTTGATATGAGTTTCCAAGAAGACACAGAACACAGGTTGATGAAGCGCTAGCCACTCCTTAATAGGCATGTGTTTGTCCGGGTCATTGAGACCCGGACGTTCCAAAAAAAAGCTTTGTACACATTAATTAGATAAAGGGAGGTCCCCAGGTAAAAGAGGAGAGGTGTCAGATGCCACCAAGGAGGAGTTAGGGTTAGAGATTAGGAGGTTTAAGGAGAGTGGGGGAAGAATTGGGAGAGGATTCAAAGGGTAAGAAATGGTTAAGGGTAGAAGCATTATGGAGGCTTTTCCGTTTGAGCAATGTGCTATCGTTTGTTAGGGAGGTTAGCTTTGTTAAGAAAGTGCAGAAAAAAGAAGGGAGTGCCACGATAAAAGGGGAATCGGACACATTAGGGGATAGGGAAATAGTATGTGTTCCTGGTGAAGATACAAGGGATTTAGCGGGAGAGAAGGTAGTAGGTAAGGGTTCATTTTGGGGCGAAGGTACATGTTTTAGGCCTGCAAGAGGAAGAGGGATAGCAGGGATATCATTGGGGGTAGCCACTTCCATAAGTGAAGAAGGAGGTTGCGACCCTAGAGATGATTGAGGAGAAGGATTTGGATCTGCAGGGGGTCATTCATAATCTTCTTTTTTGGTACCCAAGCTGTTTTTGTAAAGATACCATCCTTTACTATATGCCCAATCTTATTGCAGTGAGTACATGAAGGAGGGACCCAAGGATATTCAACCTCAAAAGGGATAATATCACCATTCTGCCTTACTATTTTAACCAGTTTGGGAAGTGGCGGAGATAAGTCTGCTTCAACCTTAACTCGAGAAATATGAAGGTTTATCAGATTCTTAGTGAAACAATTTAGCTCCGGCGGTTCCCCGACTAAACTCACAACATAACTAAGACCTTCCTTTTTTCTTAGCTCTAAAAGAACTCCTTTCGACACTGCCCACAGGGGAAGGCTCTTGATCTCTGTAGAGAAGTTTGCTTGCTTAGGAGACTATTGAATAACACGGAACATAGAAGAACCAATGTACCAATATCCTTTTTCGAGTACTTTGCCATGAATATACTCACTAGGGATTTTAGCAAGCACAGAACGTTGTATAGGGTTTAGATGAATATTTGATTTTGAACCTTTTCCCCACATATAGTTTAGGACGCTTTGTGTTTGCTTGTAATAAGGAGTTTTCCCAGAGAAAAACCCCAATGACAAATTCTATGTGAAGTTTTACACCTCTTTTATACACTTCATCAGGAATTATGACCTGACAAATTGGGATCTTGAGTAACAACTGCTTGATCCGTAGAATGTTGGGGAGAGGGAAAAGACAACAAGAAGGCCGGCTTTGGAAGGGGAGGGAGGTGGGTCAGGAGGAAATGTGAAAAGCGGGAGAGGACATCGACAACAGAAAACACGGGCAAACTCTTACTAGAAATTTGACCAGAAAAGAACTTGAAATTCTCACTCGTATTCTCTCTAATCTTCCTTCTTTTTCATTCACTAGATTTTTGTTGGTTTTACTTGTTAAGTTGTTATGCACAGACCGAAAATTATCGCATGTTACTTAACGATCGTATTTGTAGTCAAAGTTGAACTCATTGACAAAATTGGCATAAGAAATCTAATCGTCAAATAGGTCAAAAAATAGATCAATCTTTCCCCAAAAAGAAATTGTTGTTTGAGTGCAACCCTAAGAAAAATCAAAGAAATATAAAAAGTGAATAGAGTTATGACACGTTGTCGTTTCACAGGCGTTAATTAGTGGATGATGGGAAAATTTACGAAACAGAGAGAGAGAGAGAGAGAGAGAGGTGGACCAATTACCTATGCTGATTTTTTTTTACCTCTCTTTCATTTCTTTCCCGACAAAATTTCTTTTGATTCTCGAAATCTTTCTATTTGTCTCCGAAGCTGAATCTTGGGTCATCAAAGTAAGTCTCTTTCGTTATCTCTTCATTGGGATGTTTTAATTTCCAATTTCATTATGCGGTTGTTTCGATTACTTCCTTTTTGCAATCTTTGAGAAACCCTGTGTGAGGTGAAAAAAACACAAATGGGTCGGATTCAATGAGGAAGCACTGGTATTGGACTTACTCGATACTGTTTCAATATATGATTTTGTGCTAAATTTGGAATAAAGTTGGAGTTTTTCTTTGATTTTTGGTCTGTTTCATTCATTTCCCACATGCTTTGGTTTGATGATTTCATAAGTAAAGTTCGACTGAAGCTTTATTGGGACAAATTGTTTGCAAAGTATCTCTGTTGAAGTTTAGATAATGGTTTGATTATGTGTATTATACGTTTAATGAGCTCATTTCGGAGTCCTAGAATAATCTATTGCACCAAATTGCACTTTTGTAGATGTTCATTTCAAGTCTCTTCTTTAAAGTTTGTTCTTTTGTGCTGAAATCCCAAGTCTTATTATCCAATTTTTGCAGGTACCATCTTGAAATTTTCTCAGTTCTTCTAGCCATTTTTGGGTGTTTGACAGGCTAATCAAAATGGCGGTTTCAGAAATAGTTCTAGGGGTTCTACTGGGCTCATTGGCTCCATCTTGTAATCTGGCTTCTTCCTTTGTTAAGTCGACTCCTATCTTCTCGTTTAAACCTGTTAGTAGAACTAAAAGGGGCTCAAGAGTATCAAACTCCTTGTCGAGAGAAAATTTATTTAATAGTCCAAACTCTGCTTTGAAGGGTAAAAAATTGGTTTCCACAAGATGTAAATGCCAAAAACATGATGTTGGGGAGAATATCAGATCCACGCTACTTTCTTCTGACGGTTTGAGCAGTGAATTTAAAAGTGACTTGGATGAGAATCCTCTACCTGTAAATGGAAGTCTTTCATCTAATGGTAACGTACAATCAGTTGGATCAAATTCTATTGAGGATGAAGCATGGGACCTTTTGAGGCAGTCCGTTGTTCATTATTGTGGCAGTCCAATCGGAACTATTGCTGCTAATGACCCCAACTCTACTAGCGTTCTGAATTATGATCAGGTCTTCATTCGTGATTTCATACCCTCAGGGATCGCCTTTCTTCTAAAAGGAGAGTATGACATAGTTCGCAATTTCATCCTTTACACCCTCCAACTACAGGTGACAGAATCTCTCTTTGTATTTCTTAATTTACTTCTCAGACCAGATGAAGTGCTACTTAGTTGAAAGCTTTTAGTAAAAACAACTGATACTCATTATTATTAATGCATGTAAAGCTTGATGTTGTCAAATGTTTCTGTGGTTAAGGAGAACTGATTTAAATCTGTGCAATTTTTGTAACTTTTTCTTTTAAACCTAGTTCAGCGTATATTGTTATCTTGAAGTTATTTGTTTGTGTTGAGAGCTGACATGATGCTTGTTCTTGACCAGAGTTGGGAGAAAACCATGGATTGCCATAGTCCAGGTCAAGGTTTGATGCCTGCTAGTTTCAAGGTGAAAATTGTTCCTCTTGATGGCGATGATTCAATGACTGAGGAAGTGTTAGATCCTGATTTTGGGGAAGCAGCAATTGGACGTGTTGCCCCGGTTGATTCTGGTAAGTGAAGCTTCTGATCCCTATGTGTAAAGGACTTTTGATATTGTTCTCTTTAAGATAACTTGACTCACTTTTTCATTTGTTTCGAGATCCCAGGCTTGTGGTGGATCATATTGTTGAGAGCATATGGAAAATGCACAGGTGATCTTTCCGTGCAGGAAAGAGTTGATGTGCAGACCGGAATCAAGATGATCTTAAAGCTTTGTCTTGCTGATGGTTTCGATATGTTCCCTACTTTATTAGTCACTGATGGGTCCTGCATGATAGACCGTCGAATGGGAATCCATGGTCATCCCCTGGAGATTCAGGTGAGCAGTTCTTTCAATTAGAAGCTGCACCAGAAGCTGTCTATACAGTTCTAAACCCGTTTTGTATATATCTTTGCTTTGTCAGGCACTCTTTTATTCGGCTTTGGTCTGTGCACGTGAGATGCTTACGCCAGAGGATGGATCAGCTGATCTGATCCGAGCTCTCAATAATCGTCTTGTAGCATTAAATTTCCACATCAGGGAATACTATTGGTTGGACATGAAGAAAATAAATGAAATATACCGTTACCAGACAGAGGAATACTCTTATGACGCGGTTAATAAATTCAACATATATCCAGACCAAATTCCATCATGGTTAGTTGACTTTATGCCCAACAGAGGAGGATATTTGATTGGAAATCTTCAACCAGCTCACATGGATTTCAGATTCTTTTCTCTGGGAAATCTTTGGTCTATAGTGGGCAATTTGGCTACAAATGAGCAGTCACATTCGATTCTTGATTTCATTGAAGCCAAATGGGCAGAACTCGTAGCAGACATGCCATTCAAGATCTGTTACCCTGCTCTGGAAGGTGAAGAATGGCGAATTATAACCGGTAGCGATCCAAAGAACACGTAATTTATCTCTCCCATATAATCCTCTCAATTTGATGTCTTATACTTTAACAAGAGTTTTTCCACTATCCACATTATCATCCTTTTTCATCTTGATTTTGTTGCAGCCCTTGGTCTTACCACAATGGAGGTGCCTGGCCAACTTTATTATGGCAGGTTAGTTTCTTTCCATTTTCTTAGACCTCATGAGCTGTATAATCGTCTAAATTATCACTACCAATTCTAAAAAGCCACATTTGTGCTAACTTGAATTCCGGATTATAAATCTTGGTTATTTTCAGCTGACAGTAGCAAGCATCAAAATGGGTAGACCAGAGATTGCAGAAAAGGCGGTTGAGTTAGCCGAGAGACGTATTTCATTAGACAAATGGCCTGAATACTATGATACCAAAAGAGCAAGATTCATTGGTAAACAGGCACGGCTTTACCAGACTTGGTCCATCGCAGGTTACCTTGTAGCTAAGCTCCTCTTGGCAAATCCAGCTGCAGCTAAGTTTCTCATTACCGAAGAAGATTCAGATTTGAGAAACGCATTCTCATGTATCATCAGTGCTAGTCCTAGAAGGACACGAGGACCCAAAAAGGCTCAACAATCATTTATCATATGATAAGTCTTTTTTTTTCTTTCCTAAAGTGGGCCATGGACTGAATTATACAGACCTGGATTTTTTGTGTGTGTATATAGTCTTCTTTTAGATAATTAACATAATATTAAATGCATACTTTGAATTTGTTGCAGTGGGCCAACACTTGCACTTGCCACCGGAATAAATAAATACCTAGAAACATCCTAAATTGATGTATAGTCTCTATTTTTTCGTCGCATCCAACTAAATTCAACTGACAACTATTGTTTTTGCCTTGATGACATTTAAATGTAACATTTCAGTGGCAGTTGTGGCTGCAGAACATTTTAATCGTATATATATATATATGTATACTTTTACAGCAATCGTAAATGTGTAGTTATGTTTATACATTTTTTATTTCTGGTGAAAGTTAAATGAAAAGACTATGGTGTTAAGATGCTGAAATAAAAGTTAAATAACTTTTGACCATAGTCTTTTGAATCAACGTCTTTGTTAGAAAATGAAAATATCTTATATGGGAAGTTAGTATCATTCTATTCATTGCAAATTAACTTGAGTTAAAAGTTTATGATTCCTAATATAATATCAGAACTCAAGGTTAGTACAACAGTTTGTTGTAGTATTTCACATATGACAATGGATTTGAATAGTTTTCCTTAATATATGGATTTTGAATAGTTTTCCCCACATATTAAGGAAGCATGTGATAGATATCTTACATCATAGTTGGAATCATGTCTAATATATAAAATTCATGGATCATTTTACTCATTACCATTTAGTCATGACTTGAAAGCTCATGATTAATTTACTTACAAGCCAACAAATATTGTACATTTTTAGATGTAAATAACATTTGCATGAAACCAGAAAATAGAATTTGATTACACATATAATGATGATATCACATAATACATTCACACTCATTACAATAGTTCCAACACGATTTTACTAGTTTTCAAGCATATTACTACGATTTAGTTATTGCTTAAGCACATAGGTGATGAGTCCGGGAATATGTGTGTTTGCTATATAGTCGTCCCAATCGATGGACTTGGGATCGAACTCCAACGATCCATCTAACTCTTTGATGTCCTTTCTTTTCATTCGCAGCTTTTCCGTATTTAAATCATCAAATCTGCACCAAACAAGAATACAATATGTTTATGTGTTAATTAAGCTATGATTTAGCAACATAAAGATATGATAAACTCAATGTTTTTATTTTTTATCCTAATTAAAGATGTTAGTATCTTTATTAGTGTTAAAGTTGTGTGAAAGTTTTTCGACCAACAAAAAAAAGTTTAGTGAAAGCTTTTGAGTGATACTTACATGCCCTTGAAGAGTAAATAAGGCAGGTAAAGCTCAACTAGTCGCATAGCAAGATTGACTTTTCGACTGAGATCGTTGTATTTATCTCCTAATTGACTCCATGGGTAAAGTATGCTAATCAATCGAAGTATCTGAAATGAAAAAGAAAAGAATACAGATGAGAAACAACGGAGAGAAAAATCGAACCAAGATTAAGGATCCTTTTAGAAGTTTAAGGAGTTGAAGATTGAAATGAAAGTAGAAAAAAAGTTGAGGACCTTTTTCTAGAACATTAATAAATAAATCATAAAATTGATATTAATGTACCTGTAGAGGAAGCTTGTAACGAAAGGTCATGTATAGGCTAAAAACACTCATAGTGGGCAAAATCATTCCTTTTGCCACAATAATTGGTGAGCCATTGCGACCAACCAAAGGACTTTTAGTGAAGTAACGAGCTGCAGTATCGTGAAGCTGTCCCCACGTGACCGGATTCTTACAAGAAGAACCGACTTGATATATAGCCTGAGTCCCTGTATCTCCCGAGTGAGCTGTCGCAGCTGCAATCATTGCGTTAACTACCATATCTGCCGGTATCTGGCAGCGACATTATAATTTATTACCATCAATATACACGAAATCACAATAAACCGTCTGGATACTATATGAACAAAGTTGTTTCGATGGATACACATTTGTCTCGATAAAAATGTCAGAAATAGGATTATATTATCGAAAATCCGTAAAATCTAAATGATTGATTTGAACAAGTAATGTGGTGTTATTTAATATGCTATAAAGTGATTTAGGTGTTGACTTTTGTGGAAGTTGGATTAAACTTACAAGGTCATAGACTGTGTTTCTATCGGCAAGAAAACATGGAAGCCTTCCTTTACCGTATGCAACAATCACACTATCTAATGTTCTGCATATACAAATAAAATTAACAAATTTAAGAATACTGACTATGACATATAAACGATGATATAAATTGACACTCACTTCAATCCTTCGATCCAACCCGGAAATGGTTCCGCAAAAGTACTAGTTATCATCGTTGGACGTAATATAACAATTGGCAAGTTTTCTCTATGTTTTCCCATTAGCATCTCTCCCATTGCTTTCGTGAATACATATGTATTTGGCCATCCATAAAGCTTTGCCCTATATAAATCAAGACCATTTTGATTCAGGGTTTGATAGATGATCAAGTAAGATTTAAGAACATATAGGGTGTTTCTAGGCCGCGAACCTTGCCATTCCAAGATCTTTCATTGTTTGTGAGATCTCTTCTTTGGGATAGTCTTGAAGCTCTTTTAATTTCTGTTTCATAAGTGCGAGTTCTAGATTGATGTCTAGTTTCCTATCTCCGCTTAGTGTCTCCCCCATCTTGAATGGTTTCTCTGTCAAAAATCCCGATTTTTCTCCACAAACATATGCTAAGAGAATAAATATTTATTAATAAGCCTCGGTGCATATATAAACATATATATATGTCGTCGTTTTTGTAAGAGAAACATTAGAACTCACCGGTCGAGACATGGAGAAGCAACTGGCTTTTAACACACTTTTTTGCAAAGTTAAGAACATTAAGGGGTCCAAATGTGTTGATGCCAAGACCAATATCATATCTTTTAATGATTAATAGATAAAATAACGTTAGATTCCAATATTTAACTATAAATAGATTTTTTTTTAAAAATTACATCATCAACTGTTTCTGTTATACCTTTCATCGAAATTTGTAGTCGCTGCGATGTTGATAACGATGTCAATCTCACTCCACATACGTTGCATGAGCTCAGAGTCTTTCAATCCCAAACTATCGATCGATATATCACCTGCAACCGGCACGATTTTTTCTTGCACCAAGGCATTCAAATTTTCTTCACCTAGATCGTTCCTCAATACCCTAAAGAGCTCTATCTCCAAAACCTATGGTATCATTGTAAATAGGGATATAATATATGTTGAAAATATTTTAATTGTCGATCGCTTATAGGTTTTATTATGTAAAATGTAATTTGGTTAGAGGAGCTAAATTTGTACAGACCTCATTACGTAGGCGTTGCATGGCTGAGTTATTGTCCTGAGCTCTCAAGAGAAGGTACATCTTCTTCACATTTGGTTGCAACCTTAGAATTTTCTCTACCAAAACTAAGAAAAAAAATAAAAACACAATGTTTATCGAACAAATCTTGCAGAGCTACATATGAAATATATTAAGAGAAACAAAAAAACTACAAGTTAACCAAAACCAGACTCAAAGTGAATGAACAAAGATCGTACCCTTGGCAAGAAAACCAGGAGCTCCAGTGATGAAAATCGTCTTGTTTCCAAGAAATTGAACACAGTTCAAGTCCATTGAAATATGATATTTTTATCAAAAAAATCTTAAGAGAAACACAAAAACTTGATTGTCTTGGATCAAATAAAGTCTTTGTAGTCTATGTTTCTTTCTTTATTTGTTTTAAGTTTGGAGTCAAGGTTACTATATATATATATATATAGACAGACAAATCTATAAATCCATTACACATATGGTTGGAAATTATATCTACAATTTCTTCATCTACCACATTGATTATAGAAGATATAAATTGAAAAAACCCTAATAAGAAATAAGGTTTGCTTGGAATAATAAATATCAACTCGCTCACCATTTAAGAAACGTAACTACATGTTGGCCCTATCACCTCAGATTTACTGTTAAAGTCATTTATTACTGTAACTTATGAGCATAATATAGTTGACTATGACATATGAACTACATCTGATAGATTTGATAAAACAATAAATTTCATTTTTTCTTGTCCCAAGTTATCATATGAGTGTGCAAATTAATACTCCCTTTGTCATTATAAAGTTTTGCACATATATTAAGAAAAGATGTAAATGTTCTCTTGTACTTTTATTTGACTATTAAAATTCCAAACCATTTAANTGACTATTAAAATTCCAAACCATTTAATATTTTAATTATTTAAGTAGGGGCAAATGAGATAATTTTGTAATAAAAACTACATTAGAAAACTAGAATTATATATATAATAAGAGACTAGGTCTCTCTTGGTGCTGACACATCATCATTTTAAAACTTTATGGTGATGACACATGAACT
>OVBA01000528.1:0-63921 GCA_900406435.1 Lepidium aucheri | reverse complement strand
TCTTGAAGTCTCCTTTAAGAAAAGGCAGACTGCAAATGAAGTCTACTTCAGAACGAGTAGATTTCTTTAGATTATTTTTGCAATTGACCAAATATTGACTTTTCGGAGTAGACTTCTAAAAACGGAGTTAGTTTTGCAATTGCCTAAATATTGACATTTTGAGTAGACTTCAAAATAAAGTCTACTACTATAGAGTAGACTTCTAGAGAAGTCTAATCGAATTCCCAAGAAAAGTACATATTTTAGCAGACATTTGTTGAAGTCTACTATGGGGTTGACTAAGTTTGACTTTTATTATGAAGTCTGCTCAAGAAGTCTACTATGAAAGTAGACTTTAGGAGAAGTCTACTCAGAAAGTAGCGTAGACTTCTCTTGAAGTCTACTTTATATTAATAAATAATAAACATTTTGAATTTAAAAAGTAGACTTCTGGTGAAGTCTGTAAGAGTCGTAGACTTTTCTTGAAGTCTACTTGTGAAGTCTACTTATCACGTGAAGTCTACTAATATTTTGGTCAATATTTGCTATTTTTGGTCAATTGCAAAACTAACCCCCTTAGAAAAAAATAGACTTCAGGTGACGTATGCAGACATCAAGAGAAGTCTACTTAAATTATGTGAAGTCTACTAAAAAAGTTAAACTATTGGTCAATTGCAAAACTAACCCAAATTTAAGTAGACTTCTAGAGAAGTCTGCAAAAAAAATTTTTTGTCATCAAAGAAAATTGTGGAGACTTTTAGAGAAGTCTACTTTTGTAACCCAAAAATTTGGTCAATTGCAAAATTCATTTCTGCGTTGACTAGCAGACTTCAAGAGAAGTCTACTTTTGCCAGTAGACTTCTTGTCACCCTAAATTTTTGAAAATCTTCAAGAACTTAGGTAAATTTGAGTTAACATCATGTTTACCTTATATGAATGCACAGAATGTCGAAATAAGCTTTAAATTGTTACTCTTGGCTCCAAATAGCACCGAAAATGAAAGATTAAAAATTTCAAGACCTTGAAAACGGAAATTAGTAAGTTTTTTAGATAGAATTGAAGAGAGAATGAGAGATTGTTAGGTTAGAATTAGTGAATAAGCATAATGAGGTGAAAATTGGTTGGTGATGGTGCATTTAGAGCTTCAATTTAGGTTGGTAATGGTGGGGTGAGAGAATTGAAGAAGATGAAAATTTTGTAAATATTTGAGATTTGAGACCTATTTTAGACTTTCATTGTGAAAAAAAAAGAAAAAAAAGTTGATGGCAAAATCGAAATTATGAGAAAAATATGGGTAAAATCGAAAAAAATGTTGTAAAAAATAGGGTTAGTTTTTTAATTGACCCAAGTCAATGGGTCAATTTTACAACTACCCCTATAAATTATAGGATAAATTTAATTTAAGTTTCATAACAACCCCTTAAAATTAGGATAAGATGTTTTGTTACAGATTTTTATATAAAAATCTAATTTAATAGAATATTTTTTTAATAACTAAAATTTCAATAAAAAATATTTCAGTTACAAATTCGGTTATTGATTTGATTCCGGTTCAGGTTCGGATTGGATTTTGGTATTTTATCAAATTCGGTTCATCTATTTCGGTATTTTGGCCTAAGATATATTCATATATTTTATTTCTCGAGTATAGTTTGGTACGATATAGATTGAGTTGGGGTCCGGGTACTTTTATATAAAAATTTAAAATTTTAAAAGATTTAATAAAAAAACTCTTAAATTTGCTTCTTGGTTGGTTCATATCATGTTTGGGTTTTTTTTTTTAAATATATAAGCTTAGGACTTATGAAGTGTTTTGTCGAGTTTGGTTTAGATTAGATTCTATTAGTTTGGGTTAATTTTTTTCGAGTTTTGGGTTACTAGAACATCATTCTCAAAATAATATATAAAATATCAAAACGGATCTAAGAACCAAATAAACACGGGTTGAAAAAACAATCAAATCCCACGCTATAGCGTGGATTAAATCCTAGTCTTATATATTAAAGCGGAAAACACTTTCATTTTGACCGTGTTATAAACTTTGTGATAAAATATATATATATATATATATATTTTGTAACAACCCATAAAAATATACCTAAAATAGATTTTGTTACAAATTTATATATAAAAATTTTAAAATTAAAAAAAAATAAAAAAACCAAAAAAAAAATTAATATAAATATATCGGTTACAAATTCGGTTCTTGATTTTGTTCAGACACGGGTTTAGACTCGGTTTTCTGGTCATAGATTTAAGATCTATTTATGTTATTTTTTGGGTTCGGTTCATCTAATTCGGTATTTTGGTTTTTTTGATTTAAGACTTACGCAGATATCTTTATTTTTTGGATATGGTTTGGTTTGGTATAGATCGAGTTTGGGTTTAGAAATAATTTAATATAAAATTTTAAAATTAAAAACAATAATAATTAAAAAAACTTTAGAAAGCTAAAATTTGGTTCTTGATTTGGTTTCGGTTCGGGTTCGGGCTAAGTTTTTTGGATATATATATTTAGGACTTATTTGAGTATTTTGTCGATGATTCTTCTAATAGATACCAATTTTTGTTCGGGTTATAGTCATTGAATCAATATCATAAAAACAATATTTTAACATATCAGCACGGGTCTAACAACCTAAATGAATAGAATTTGAAAAACAATCAAATCTGACATTATAACACAAGTATAATCCTAGTCTTATATATTAAAGCGGATACACTTTTGTTTTGGCTTTGTTATAAACTATAAGATAAAATTAATATATGGTTTGTAACAACCCTTAGAAATAGATGACTGTTATTATAAATTTTAAACTTCAAAACTAATAAAAATAAAATTAGAAAAATATCAGAAAAAATTGAAATTAATAAAAAAAATCGGGTACAAATTTGGTTCTTAGTTTAGTTTAGGTTCTAATTTGAATTCAGTTTTTTTATTACATAGATATAAGACCATATTCTGGTATTTGTCGAGTTTGATACTTCTTATTTGGCATTTTGGTTCTTTTGATTTAAGATTTATTTGAGTATTTTTATATTTTAGAAATGGTACGGTTTGATATAGATCGAGTTCAAGTTTAAGTATTTTTATATAAAAATTCAAATAAAAAAATTAATGGAAAAACTAAAAAGCTAAAATTTGGTTTTTGATTTGTTTCCGGTTCGGATTCGGTTCGGTGTTGTGGGTACATAGATTTATGACTCATTTGGGTATGTTGTAGAGTTTAGTTTCTCTAATTTAAATTGATTTTGGTTCACATTCGGGGATCTAAGACAATATTTAAAACAATGTTTCAAAATATCAACACGGATCTAATAATCTAAATGAACACAAACTATTAAAATAATTAAAAAAATCAAATCCTGCATTATAATGCGGGTGTAATCCTAGTTATAGATTATCATGACTCCCAAAGATAAAAACTTTAAATTTATATAAAAAGGTATATTTATCAAACTTGTCTTTTTTAACAAGCTAACTAGGATTGTACCCGGATTATAACGTGGGATTTGATTGTTTTTCAAATTTAATTTATTTATGTTGTTAGAGCCATGCTGATATTTTAGAATATTATATTTGAGACATTGAGTCATTGACTGTAACCCGAACCAAAATTGATCTGTATTAGTAGAATCATCCGATTAAATACTCACATAAATCCGAAATCTATATATCCAAAAAACTAAGCTCGAACCAAAGTAAAACCAAATCAAGAACTAAATTTTAGTTTTCTAGGATTTTTATTATTATTATTGTTTTTGATTTTAAAATTTAATATAAAAATACCTTCAAACACGAACTCGATCTATAACGAACCAAACCATATCCAAAAAATATAAAATATATGAGTAAGTTTTAAATCAAAAGAATCAAAATACTGAATTAGAGGAACTGAACCCGTAAAAATACCATAAATGCGTCTTAAATCTATGTACCTTGTTATTAGAGGAACCAAACCCGAAAAAATACCATAAATACGTCTTTAATCTATGTACCTAAAAAACCAAGTCTAAACCCGAATCTGAAGCAAATAAAGAACCGAATATGTAACCGATATATTTATATTAATTTTAATTTTTTTGTTTTTTGTTTGTTTTTTTTAAAATATTTTTTTGTTTTAAATTATATATATAAATTTGTAAGAAAATCTACCTTAGACCTATTTTTAAGGTTGTTAGAAACCATATATTAATTTTATCATAAAATTTATAACACGGTCAAAATAAAAGTATCTCCTGCTTTAATATATAATATATTTATCTTAAACCTTATGGTTATTGTTGGAAGAAATAAATTTACATTATAGTGAAATGATTTTGGTATAGTGGTATGTTGTAAGTCTACTGAAAGCAGACATCATCTCATACCCAATGATCGAATCTCATTATCTACATTATATAAGAATTTGGCTAATAGGTCAATATTATGTCCCGATATTGAAAAAAAAATACATTATATGAGTTATACCGAAGTAAAAAAAAAATAGATTATAAATTTATATTTACGTATGATTCATTATGAGTTATGTTGATTTAATACCTCAACTCTTTTTAGATTGATAACAGGTTTATTAGAACGTAATTTCTATCTTGATCTTATTTTTGACTGATTTTCAAATTAAATGCAAAAGAAGCAAAATGTTACAAGGCCGCCTAATCGATTCCTATTAGCCCAAAATGTCAAAATATACTTTCTGAACTTAAGAGTAATAGAATCCTATTAGCCCAATATTGAATTGAACCTAAATGCCCAGCAAGATTACATAGGCCTTGTTCTTTTATCCATCCAAATGGTCTATTTCGATGAAAATGAAAATTGTTGTTCTCTTTTAGACACTTAAATGTACCTTGGATGGAGAATCTGAATGATTTTATCAAATTCATCCAAAATTTTTAAAAATTTCATATGAGTTTGAATGATGCATCCGAATAAAGATAAACTTGCAGAGAATTTTAAAAGACTAAAATACCCTTCATTGTTTTTGAAAATTACATCTCTTTTAATTCATTATTTACGTAGAATACACATTTTTCTCCTCATTTTTACTCTCTCTTATCTCTTTTTTACACTCTCTCCTCTTTTTATTTTCTCGCTCCTCATATTACTCTCTCTCCTCTTTTTTACTTTCTTTCTCCTCTTTTTACTCCCTCTTTCTTTTTTTACTTTCTATCTCCTCTTATTTACTCTCTCTCCTCTTTTTATTTTCTCTTTCCTCATTTTACTCTTTCTCCTTTTTTTACTCTCTCCTCTTTTTACTTTCACTCCTCTTTTTTGCTCTCTCTCATCTTTTCTACTTTCTCTCTCCTCTTTTTTACTTTTTTTCCTCTTTTTTACTCTCTCTCTCTTTTCTACTTTCTCTCTCCTCTTTTTTACTCTCTCTCTCTCCTCCTTTTTACTCTCTCCCCCCTATTTTTACTCTCTCTCCTCTGTTTACTCTCTCTCCTATTTTTTACTCTATCTCTCCTCTTTTTTACTCTCTATCTCTTTTTCTACTTTCTCTCTCCTCATTTTACCCTCTCTTCTTTTTTTACTCACTCCTCTTTTTTACTTTCTCTCATCTTTTTTATTCTCTCCCCTCTTTAGTTACATTTTTTAACATAAAGCATATCCTTTTTAGTCATTTGGTTACAAACTACATCCAACTGATTTATACAAATGCACAAAGAAACATAACTTCATTCAAACGCATTATCCTGATAATGTTTTCGGATGAAAAAAACATCATCTAGATGAATTATCTAAACGCATCATTGAGACGAAATTCTAGATGAGGAAAAGAACGGGACCATAGTGTTTTTCGAAATCTGATGATTTTCAGTGTATGAGATCCATGCAAGATGGGGAAATGATGTATCTGGCCCAAACGAAAGAGTTGAGATGTAAGCTGTTGGGCTTGGGCCGAGTCTAAAGATGGATAAGTCCAATAACTAATAACTAGTGAACCAGATCCACTGTTGTCTATCAATTTAGCCGAATTCGTTTTTATATGTTCGTTAGGGTTTTAGGTTTATATGTTCTCGTCTCTTTCGTGGGTATAGAGCAGAGAGAAGAAGGATGGCTAAGAAGCGAGATCGAATTGTCAACAGTCAGCCTTTTATCTCCGATGATGCTTCCGTTGCTTCTTCAAGGAAGCGATCAAAGGCTCCCAAAACCCATCAGCCGCCGGAGACTGTGAGTGAAAGCTTCGTGCATTCATTGGTTTCCCCATTCGTCAGTGTCAAGCTTTCTAAAATGTTCGATTAATAGTTTTTTTGGGGCTTTTCTTCAGATGATAGGGGCTGGTATGAGCAAGAAGATTATGAAAGTAGCTCTTGCTCAGCAAAAAGAAATCGCCGATGAAGAGAACGCTGAGAATAACCCTAGTAGCGCCGTTTTTGCTGTTGCGGCTGCCGCGACTGCGGGAGAGGAACAGAGAGTCCTGGAGGAGGATGAAGATGATATTGATGAATTTGATGGAAATTTTGAAACTCAGAGCCAATTCGATAATTATCAAGTGAGTTTCATAATTTCTCAATAGGCTTTTTATTCTGCTTTAATGGGTATGAATCTTAGAGGTTTGCATTAGTTACTTGTTTATGAAAGCTTTAGATTGAATTGCTACAGGCTATGCATCTTACTCTTACGTTACAATTACAAGCATAGATGATTCTTCATTGCTTATGTTCTGAATTCTGATAATATGATGTAACTCGTATCAGGAGGATATCAATGAGGATGATGAGAAGTTGTTTGAGTCATTCTTTTCTAAGAATGCTCCTCCTCAGCGTACTCTCGCTGACATCATTATCAAGAAAATCAAAGATAATGATGCTGAATTAGCTGAAGGTTAGCATAACTTTTTATCTTGTGTGTTTATGACTGCAGTTTGTTTTTGATTATTTCTTTGCTGATTCTAAAGCTCATACTTTTTTGTTGCAGAAGAACGTCCCGATCCTAAAATGGACCCTGCAATAATTAAGTTATATAAAGGGTAATGTTTAGTTCTTTCCATTCTTTCCACTTAGCATTGCAAAATCAGTAGAGTTTCAACAGAACTTCTGAAGCGGTTCTCACGTTTCTAAGACAATCTTATGCAGTGTTGGCAAGATTATGAGTGAATATACAATTGGGAAAATGCCTAAAGCATTTAAGATTATTACTTCAATGGAACGCTGGGAAGATGTATTGTACTTGACACAACCAGAGAAATGGTCACCTAACGCAGTGTATCAAGCTACAAGAATCTTTGCTTCCAACTTGAAAGACAGACAAGTTCAACGGTTTTATAACTTTGTTTTGCTTCCGCGAGTGAGAGAAGATATTAGAAAGCACAAGAGGCTGCATTTTTCCTTGTACCAGGCTTTGAAAAAGTCACTGTACAAGCCTACTGCATTCAATCAAGGAATACTATTCCCTCTTTGCAAGGTATATATTCATCCTCCAGAATTTACACCAATCTATCTTTAGTAACTTCTTCCGAGCAATATAGCATCAAAATGTGATTATTTTCTTACTAATTCTTTGTATTTATATTCATCAGTCCGGGACATGCAGTCTCAGAGAAGCTGTAATTGTAGGAAGCATTCTTGAAAAATGTTCAATCCCTGTGCTTCACTCATGGTATGTGTACAAAGCTTGCATAAATAGAGCATCCAACAATTTTCAGATTATCTGGTGCATTCTGTAAATTTCTGTATATGAACTTGCAGCGTTGCCTTGCACAAGCTGGCTGAGATGGAGTATTGTGGTACAACGAGGTAAATATCTACTATCTTTAAATTTCTATACGAAAAGAGAGTCAGAAAGTTATTGTCTTCTCACATACAGTTGTGATGTGGTTGTAAGAATGTGCTGATAATTTTTTTGTAACGCAGTTACTTTATTAAAGTTCTTTTGGAGAAGAAATACTGTATGCCATATCGAGTGCTTGATTCATTGGTTGCTCACTTCATGAGATTTGTCGACGAAATAAGAGTTATGCCTGTGATCTGGCATCAGTCTCTTCTTTCCTTTGTGCAAAGGTAACTTTCCTCTTACAAAGATGGTTGACAAATCAAATAGAAACTTGTCTACCTTAATTTTAGTTTGTAAGCTCATAGTATTTGAGCTGATGTGTAGGTACAAGTATGAACTACTAAAGGAAGACAAAGAGCATCTTCTAACTCTCCTCCAGACACAAAAACACCATCTTGTAAGGCTTCTAGCTTTCAAAAAAAATTGAAACGTTTTATTTGTAAATTACCACCTATTCAGCTTTTCAATTTAAATTGTAGGTTACTCCTGAGATTCTGAGAGAACTGAAGGGTAGCAGGAACCGTGGAGAGAAAGAAGATCCAATGTTGGATAATTATATCCTTTTTCCCTTCCAATTCGTCTTTGAAATTGCTTTAAGTAGTATAATCATTAAATATGATTAATGTTATCTCCTTAACAGAGACTCACTTTCTTCAGTTATGACAGTCAACAACCCCATTAAAGAAGATAGGTTTGATATTCCTGAAGTACCAATGGAAGAGGACTAATGATTCATAGTAGCAGAGGTAACTCTGAAACTGAGGTCGAAGTGAGGGGGTTTCCAGTTTTGTCATGCTTGTGGAATTCTCTATTTAATTAAGGATTGAATTTTTGTTACAAGATAGTGTTGTACCTCTAAACATAGTTTAATCTTTCACATAAACGGAAGTTCATCTTGTCTATATATTTATTTTACGTATGAGTAGTCATATAAACTTGTGTGATATGACTACTTGGATTTTTGTCGATCATAACGATCTTATGAAGTAAAGCAATCGGATTTTTAATATTTAAGAGGTTTTAGCCTAATAATTTTTTTATTATTTATTTAAAAACCTAAATGGAGTAAAGGCTAAAACATTTCGTGGCGTTGATGTCATTATCTAGCACGAATTTCATTTATTTTGCTTCTTCTCACAAGTGGCGTTAACGTTCGCTGAATTCCAATCCCTCGTTTCAATAGGTTTTGAAATTTTGTGAATCAGCCACTTTNTTTTTTTTTTTTTTTTTTTTTTGTCAAATCGAAACTCTTTCGTTACATCAAGGCCGTATAAATTCACATAATCAGCTCAATGAAGATCCTACGGCTGAAATAATTTTACCAATCTTTAATTTTCCAAAAACAGTTTATTGCCTTTACGACAAAAAATATATACCACCACAATAAGTGTTCACACTTGCTCTCTTCACGCATTACCCAAACCCCATTCATCTGCTACTTCTTCTTCCTCGGTTTATCTCAGTCATTCACCATAGTTACTGATTTTACATGTAACAACAGCTGTACGGACAAATGTGGTTGTTTCTGAAGCTCAGATTCTACTTTTTGTAGTGTCGTCTTCTTCTCTAGCTTTTCCCTGGAAGCTCGCTTCAGAAATTGAGGTTTCTGTTCCAATTCCTTTATTTTCTCAACCTAGTTGCAGTTCTGTTCTATGGATAAGCTAAATCCATGTTAGGTTAGAGTTGACACCAGGAATTTATACATCTTTTGTGTATAAATTTGATCTCAGTTCATGCATTGTTCTTCGGTTTAGGTTTCCACTCGATCCGATCTTGTGGCTCACATTCTTTGAAATTTATTTTTTGCACTCGAATGTGTTGAAATATTTGTTTTATTATTATTATTATTATATTTTTTTTGTCTTTTCTGTTTTTGATTATCTCATTTTGGAATAGTTTAAGCATTTGGAAATTAATTTCAGATGTTACCTTTATAAGTAGCTAAAGTACCTCCTAATTGTAAACCCTTTACATCATTACTCCTTTTAATCCGTTCCTATTAGTCTCCCCATAAAAGCTGATAGTAAAAACAATATCTCAGTTACATTTTTTTTTTTGACATATGTTCATTGTACAGTGAAAAATTCTTCCATCTTGTCCATTTGTGTCTGATTAATTATATTCTAAAATGGAGTGCATAGTTTGTCTTCTTCCATTGTTCGTTGGTGCATAGTGGTTGTCCTACAGGTTCATGGTAGTTGGTAATGAAACACCAAACTAAAATACTGTATACTGTTTTCTTTTAACAAAATAAGTATTATTGCTCTTTCTATTTATTTGATAATGACAATCTCACCATATATGTTCTGTCCTTACGAGTTAAAACTTTTTTATTGACTTGGCTGTAAAAATCTTTTAGGTGTATTAATGCAAGGACCAGATGGTTTGGTTGATCTATTTAATATCACCTGATCAACAAGGAAAGCTTGTTTTTTGGCAATAAAGAAGGATAGAAAGTTGGCAGTTTGGTATCTCTGGTCTAACAAAGAATTACAAAAGCATAAGGAATTTCAAAAGAGAAGAAGAGAGAAGGATGATGCTGATGAGAAGAAGGTTTGCTTGCTGTAGCAGGGAGAGAGAGATTAGCATCGATTTCGATGAACAAGACAGTAAGTACTACATATTTCAACTCTCTTTTTGCATTCTTACAGTCTAAATCTTAGTTCATATAATTTACAAATTTGGAATTATGAACTTAAAAAAACTGGCCTCTTTTCATTTATGGGCATGACATAGAATAATTAGACTATAACTGTTGGGTATAGTTAGCAAATGAAAGAAAGTGCTCAGTCTCACTCATCCATGTCTTTGGACGGGTTTAGGTTTGGTATGGGGCCAATATCAAACCCTTAAAGATGTACACCAACCCAGTCATTCATGTAATAAATAGGGCGTGAAGTCTGTAGCTTTCCACGCGACATCAATGCCTCCATTCAATTTGATGAGAGAGCATTTTATATGTTTCAATGTCCTATCTTTTTAAACAAAACCCTGTTTCTTTGGAGGTGGGGTTAAGGAGGGTTTAGTTTATTCAGTTGTTTTAAGTCTTTAAGATCATTGATTATATTTATTCAGGAACGGCCAGAAGTAGGTGGTTAATTGGGTTTTCACTTTTCACATGTTCATCAAGACTAAATATAGGTTTTTATGATAAACAAATCTGAGCAAGTAAAATGTGGATTCATTATTAGTTCACAAGAAAAAATAATTCATATCCTTTTTGAGAATTGTCAAGGGAAGATATCATTTTTAAATCACATCACTGGTGCTTGATTAAACAATTATGTTATAGGCTTTGAGTTTGAAAATGTTATGTCGTGACAAGTAATAAAAGTCTTCATGGTGGGTCCTTCTGGGATTTTTCACCACATGGGGATACTAACTCTTTGTTTTTGAGATTTTTTAATACATTTCATGTAAAGAATACATTTTGAAAAAAGTTAGTAAGTCTTGGGTTAACAAAAAGTCTTGACTTTAGCTATTAAAGACTCAAGGAACACTACGACTATAATTCCTTATTTTTATCATTTTGTTCTTGTTGTAGAATACTAGTCTGCTGCATAGATAACGTGTTTGTGGTACCATTTTTGTGATTCTTATTTGATGAGCAAGAGAAGAAGTAGATGTGCAAGGTGGGTTATGATCAAAATCAAATTGTTTCTTGATCCTATTTAGTTGATTTAATACTTCCTTTTAGTGACCCTCGATTTCCCCCCTCTCTTTGTCAATCTTTCTCTGTTTCAATCTGTTTCAATACAGTCCACAGTATTATACTGTCAGTCTAAAAGGTGAAAGTATATGTGCTGAACTGTGTACATTCTCCTTTAACATCATTAGAATTTCTTTTTGTTCTCTGATTAAAAGTTGATAAAATAAATTACGGAAGAATCTACATACCATTGGTTTGTGTTTTACAAACATAAAAGGTAGGGGTTAACTCACAGTAGGTGTGGGAAAATGGGCATAGTGCTCTTGATATGTGAATTCTTAAATTTAAATTTACTGTTGCAGGATTCTGGATCTATGTTTAGTATATGATCTGTGGTGTTTTCTAGGCATGTGATTACTAAATCCAGAGTTTTTAATCACTAGTCAACTATTTAGAAAGTCTTTGCTCGCTTAATTTTCAGCGAGGTTTACATTTTATTTGATTACATGCTTAGTGGAAAAATGTGTTCAGACTTAAGGTTTTGCCAATAATTTATCCAACTTATACTGACAAAAGGTTTTTTTAGTAGTTAGGCTTCACAATTTCCAGGTCATATGTTGATTCTCTTTGGAAAAATAGTACTTAACGTATTAATAACGTCTAGTCTAATATTGTAAGATACAGTTGACAGGGCAGGACTTTCGAATAAGAGAGAAGTTTGAGGTAACTACTTAAGCTTTGTAATAGGACTACCCAAGATAACATTTTCTGCCTTTTTTTTTGCAGGAATGATTACATACGACGGCTTGGAAGCTTGTATTATTAACAATCATTCATATGAAGAAGAAGAAAGTGGAACAAGTCGAGGAGATGGATGCCTGACAGATTCCATAGATGATGATGCATTTTCGAGCTGTTCATCAAGCAAAGATGCCTCCAGCTCCTTTTCCTCAAAATGGTTACCAATGAAGAATGACGAACTCAGTTGCGATAGTTTGAACTTCTCTGGAAAGTCCCAGCGTTTTGTTGCCAAGGAGAAGAAACCAGGCTATGGCTACTGCCATTTGGATGTGGAAGCCATGAAGGAGAAATTTTCTAAGCTATTGCTTGGTGAAGATGTCACTGGGGGATGCAAGGGTGTCCAAGTAGCTTTGGCTTTGTCTAATGCTATAACAAATCTTGCTAGTATGTTGTACTATTTCCTTGCACTGAAGCTTTATGTTCTTTTGATATATTTTGAGGTTTTTTAATGTGAAATGTTGGGATTAGTTGGATGTGTACTAAATTTCTTGAATTTGCAGCGTCAATTTTCGGCGAGCTATGGAAGTTGGAACCCTTGTGCGAGGAGAAAAAACAGAAATGGAGAAGGGAAATGGATTGGCTACTTTCTCCAACTAACTACATGATTGAGTTAGTCCCTTCGAAGCAAAATGATGCCACTGGAAGATCACTTGAGGTACGTAGCTAAGGTGTGATCCAGAGTAAAAATATATTAACATACTCAAGAGAAAGAAACTGAACTGAAATTCTTGTTTTATCAGATAATGACCCCGAAAGCTCGTGCAGACATTCACATGAATCTCCCAGCTCTTCAAAAATTGGACTCCATGCTAATCGTAGGCGATTATCCCTTTCTTTAGTGTAGCCATTTATTTATTATTCTGTTCAACGTGGTTAACTTCTCATTGCAATCTCCACAGGAGACATTGGATTCCATGGTGAACACAGAATTTTGGTATTCTGAGATCGGTAGGAGAGCTGAGGGGAAGAACAAGAGTACAAACGAGAGCAAGAGATGGTGGCTCCCATCGCCACAAGTTCCAAAACCTGGTCTCTCTAACTCAGGAAGAAAGAAACTGCTTGAAAAGGGCAGAGTTGTTTATCAAGTTTTCAAAGCTACGAAGGCCATAAATGAAAACGTTCTTTTGGAAATGCCTGTACCCGCCATTATCAAGGATGCAATACCTAAGGTAAGTCTGCTCGCTTTATATCCTTGTTTATTATACTTACACAATATAGTAGTAGGTAAAAAACTGTCTTTAAAATCTTGTGTTGTAGTCTGGAAAGAACAGCCTAGGTGATCGACTGTATAGGATGTTAGCTGTGGAATCCGCAACAGTAGATGAGATCTTCATATCTCTCAAGCTGGGGACTGAACATGCAGCCCTTGAGACAGTTAACAAGCTAGAATCTGCGATATATGTATGGAAAGAAAGGATTACAGAGCAAACTAGCAACGGCAAGTCCCCTGTAAGCACATCGTGGTCATTTGCTAAAGATCCATTGTCTGATATTGGTCGTAACGAGTCACTATTGAACCGAGCGGAAGCCCTTAGAAGTCAGATCAAATCCAAATACCCAAATCTCCCTCACTCTTTTCTTGATGCCACAAAGATTCAGTACGGAAAGGTAAATATTAACTAGCTACATCTTCATAATCTCTTCCTTACTCCCAAGTCCAGAAACATTTCATACTTTACAATGCAATTCGATATCAAGTCCTTCTCTGTTTTTCAGGATGTTGGTCATGCTATTCTGGAGGCATATTCTGGAACACTAGCTAATCTGGCGTTCCGAATTCTCTCGAGAATGGGAGAAATCTTGAAAGAAGATTCGTTAAGTAACCCCAACTCTCCTGCACCACCGAGTTGCTTCCCTAGCTCCCGTAATCTATATGAGACACCTGAGAGGCCTTTGCTTTCTTCTCGTGTAAGGCATTCTCTAACAGATGACATGAACAAAGCTGATGGGACAGAGACTCGTTTAGATCTGTTGTTCTCAGATGCTAAGACCAGTTCGGTTAATACAACTCCAAGTAAAAGCAGTAGATTGTGGTGTCTGAGTAAAGCGCCGTCTTATGCTTCTCCCTAGTTTAGAAGGTTTACTTAAATTTGATGCGTGCCACCTGAAGCTTCTCCTTTATTTAGAGGGTTCTTATCGTGAAGCCTGACATTGTAAATGTATTAACATGCAGTTATATTGATACATGCAATTTTGCTCATGAATTGACGGCGGAAATGTAATCCGATAGAAAAATGATTCGAACCAATCTCATGTGAACTCATAAACCAAACTTGTGTAAGAGTACAAGAGACACACATGAGTATTAGACGTCGACAGGTAGTGGCGCCTATCTTTTTTTCTCGGTCTATTCTGCTTCACGAAGCCCATTTTGGTTTTGGGCCAGTTCGACCTTTCTTGGAGATACACTTAAGACTTATTTAAAAACATGAGAGAAACACTTCCGCAAAAGATCACCTCAACATAGGATTAGTGGTGGGGTTTACCAACGAGCCGAGCCTAATAAGAAAGATTGGGCTAAGAAAGATTGAGCGGCCCAGAAGCAAATTGAAGACATATTGTCGTCTTCGGCTTATAGATTAGGTCCAAACTCATTAAAGTCGCCGACTCAACTGTACGACATCCTATAAAAAAGAGATGAACTATTACCAGAGGACATGTACAATTCACCTGGATACTTTCCTAATATATTTCTACAGTTGTACCGAGCAGAGTTCGAAAAGTTATATCAATAAAATACAGCTTTTGTCCAAAGTTCTTGTCCTTGTCATTTTCTATTTGGTAATTTCCATATAGTTAACGTATCTTAGACTTTCAAACTAATTGCGCCGAGGACAAACAATTAGTTTGGTAGGAAATCACCTCAGCAGATGAGTGAGTTCGGCCAAAGTCAATGTTAACTAACATGCAACACATTAAATACATTGGAGCATTGTTTACATTGTAGTGTTGTTCACTTCATAGACTTGTCAAGTAGCTTAGCAAATATTTAATGCTGCAGAACTATTAGCTCGGCGACACAATCTATTATGAGCTGATCTGACACAAAGGGAAGTCGCACTAACCATCTTAGTTATAAAATGAGATATTCGCCGAGCCGAGGATATGATAATCATCATCTTTCTCTAAACTCATAGAATTTTGCACAATTATAGTCGCAGTTCCTTTAAATAAATGTGTCCAGCTAATTCTCAAAAATCCTTTTCCAGTTCATTAGTTCGCACTTCGCAATTTGCCGTTTCCACATTACGTCGTTTAGTTGAGTAAACAAAAAGCCCATATTATTTTATAGTAATGGTCTTTCAGCCCATATCAACGTCAAATGGGCTCATTGAGAACCTTCCCGGACCAAACGTCGTCGTTTCGAAAACCTACGGCGAAGATAACCCCGCCGTTAAACAGAAAACCACCCACCGATTATTTTTTGATGGTTAAAACCACCCACGGTTGACCGGAGCAACGAGCGGACGGTCTCTTGCTAGCGATAATGTTTCAGCCGCGGTTCGTACGTCCGACGCCGTCATCTTCTTCTTGTAATGCCGGAGAAACGAATTCTTCCAATCTATATGTCGCGAATTGTGGACCGGCGGTTGGACTATCACATGACGAGATCTCGGCTGTGTTCGCTGCTTTTGGGGAAGTAAATGGTGTTTACGCGGCGGACGAAAGCGGAGTCCGTGTTATCGTCTCCTTCGCGGATCCTTATTCGGCGAAAGCAGCTCTACAAGCTTTGAGTGGTCGGCCATGTCCGGACCTCAAAGGACGGTCTTTGCATATTCGATATTCAGTTCTTCAATTAGCTTCCGAGGTACTTCCCAGTAACATTAACAAACATACTTTAATTACTTACAATTCCGCAGAAGATATTTCCATAGCAATGACTCAAGTCTTGGTTTAAGTAGAAGAACTCCAAATTGTATGATATGTTATATAGGTTTATCCATTTTGTGAGTCTCAATAGGTCTCACTGCTCCATGGAAATTCTTGTTTAGGTATAATCTGTGGTTTTGAAGTTTTGATCTATAGGTGTTGTAATTCAATTTGGTAAGAGTTACCAAAAGACAGAAATTTTGTGTTTGTTTGGGATTCTCTTGCAATGAGCATTCTTTTCAACTTCGTTTGGACCGTCTTTCTCTCTAAGTACGTATGGCTTTGTTATTCTTTCTTAGACGCAGGTGAATGATTCAGTTCCAGTGTCTTTGGTTGATTCAGAGCTGAATATCCCAGGACTCTTTCTATTACCTGACTTTGTTAGCGCCGAAGAGGAGCAGGTACATTGTATTTCCAATGTGATAATGGTGTAATGAAACTTGGAATACGTCTCTACCTCTTATGTTACTTATTGTTTCTGTCTTCTTACAGAGATTGCTTGCAGATGTTGATACTCAGCCTTGGATTGGTCTTGCCAAACGGCGGGTTCAACACTATGGATATGAGTTTTGCTACACGACAAGAAATGTAGATACCAAGAAGCGTCTTGGGGAGCTTCCATCGTTTGTTTCTCCTATTCTGGAAAGAATCTCATTGTTCCAGAACCTTGACAATGACTCAGCAAGCTTGAATTTGGACCAATTAACGGTACATCATCGCGCTCTGTATACGAACTAAATTGAAATTCTGCTTAAGCCAAAAAAACAAAAAGTTCAACTACATTGAAGGCTGAGGAAGTCTAGTGTTTTATACCTTTAGGTAAATGAGTACCCATCTGGTGTTGGATTGTCGCCTCACATTGATACGCATTCAGCATTTGAAGATTGCATTTTTAGCCTTTCTTTAGCTGGCCCTTGCATTATGGAATTCAGAAAATACTCTGCTTCCACATGGAAACTAGCCTCAACCACTGATGCAGAGAAGTCAAGCAACTCCTCTTGCATCAAGAAGGCCTTATATCTTCCTCCTCGGTCAATGCTCTTATTATCCGGTGAAGCACGCTATGCATGGAATCACTACATTCCACATCACAAGGTTGTATTCTTATCACTGAAAACTGCTCTATTTCTTGATTTTAATCTCTCCTCTGCCCGCACCAGAATAGCTCTTACTTGACACTCTTCCATTTGCTATCCACTGAGCTTTGTTCTGCTGTGGCCTAGTAGATTGATAAGGTTAAGGATAAAGTGATCAGAAGAAGTCTCAGAAGGGTATCGTTCACACTACGGAAGGTAATATATTGAAAACTAATAATAGTTACTGGGCGGTCTTGTGACCAATTCTTGCGGAAAAATGTTGAGTGATATTAAGAAGAAAGAGTGAAACATTTTGCAGGTGAGAAATCATCCTTGCAGGTGTAAATACCCACAATACTGTGACTCTCAGCAACAAAGTTAACTGATGAAGATGACAAAAATCAAATACCGAAACGCAGAATGTTTTAGGGAGAGACAGAATGCATACTGAGAGGGGAGAAAATGGAAAAGCAATCTAAAAGTTTTGATGACCCAATTATTTTCCTATGAGTTCTGATGATTGCAGAAATTGGCAAACAGAGATCTAAAGATGCTTCATATGTTTAAATAACAAAACTTACAAAATGAATTAAATCCTAATTTAAAAATATTTCACAGTTTTTCTGTACATTTGAAGCCTCCATATCTAAGCTTAATTAAAGGGAGAGACATTTACATTTTGTCTATTATATAAACTTTGGTTCATAATTATTTTTAAAAATAGGCATAAATTATAAACTATTATAAAAATTTAAAATTAACAAAAATTAATTATAAAAAACTCTAAAAGGATTAAAGTTAAATTAAAATATATTGGGTATAAATTCGATTTTTGATTTGGTTCTGGTTCAATTTTGAAATTTGGTTTTTTGAATACATAAGCAATTATTATGGTATTTTTTTGGTATTGGTTCTTCTAATTTGGTTTTTGGCTCTTTTGATATAACATTTTATAAGGTTATTTTTATTTTTCAGATTGGATTCGGTTTGGTATAAATTTAGTATGGGTTAAAGTATTTTTATATTAAAATCCAAAATAAATAAAGATTTAACTAAAATATTTTCTAAATTTGGTTCTTGATTTGATTGCGGTTCAGTGTCCTAAATATATAGGTTTATGACCCATTTGGGATATTTTGTCGGTTTGGTTCGGATACGGTTTTTCTAATTCGGGTTGATTCAGCTTCGGGAATGAACAAGGGACGAAAAAATAATCAAATCCTACACTATAGTGTGGGTATAATCCTAGTTTTATATATTAAAGCGGAAGATACTTTTATTTTGACTGTGTTATAAAGTATATGATAAAATTAACCTAAGGTTGATAACAATCCTTAAAAATAAGTTTAAAGTAGTTTTTGTTATAGATTTATACAGAAACTCGAAATTAATACAAACTTAATAGAAAAAATTCTTAAAAACTAAAATTTAATAAATCAATTATTGATTTGGTTTTGGTACGAGTTTAGATTTGATTTTACGGATATATAGATTTAGGACACATTCTGGTATATTGTCGGATTCGATTTATCTAATTCAGAATTTTGGTTATTTTAGTTATTATAGTTTAAAACTTATTCAAATGTTTTTTCGGATAGAATTTGGTTCGGTATAAATTGAGTTTAGATTTGAGTATTTTTTATATAAATATTCAAAATTAAAAAAGATTTGATAGAAAATTTCGAAAAAGTAAAATTTGGTTCTTTAGTTCGGGTTTAGGTTCGAGTTTGGTTTCCTGCGATACATAGATTTAGGACTCATTTGAGTATTTTTTTTCAAGTTCTTTTGCTAATTCAAATAAATTTTGATTTGCATTTCAAACATCTAAAATAGCATTTCGGAAATGATATTTCATCAACAAGATCTAACAACCTAAATAAACACCGTTTAAAAAATCATCAAAACAATCCAATCTAGCAGGTATAATCCTAGTATTTAACTAAAATATAAAACTAGTCGTATCCGCCAATGGGAGTGGCTTCTCTGATTTAATAATATAGTTTATTTCGTTTAATCTTGTTTTATTACTGATAATTCTTAGGGGAATTCATCTAAAATGCTCTGAAGTGTTAAAAATTGTGTAAAATACCCTGGTTTTGACACCTTGCTTAAAATGCCTTATCCCCTCTTTCTCTTTCACGGCAAAAGACTATTTTCTCTCTGTCAGATTTTCTTCTTTCTTTTGTCCTATTTGTTTTATTTTTCTCTCACCTCAGCTATCACATCAATTATCTTGCTATCACCATTTTTGTAGGTTATTTTTCTTATCTTATCTCTGTTTAAGTTTACTTATCTTGTCCATCTCTATGTTTCAAGTTCTAACATTTTGAATTGTGGGTTGCTCCAATTCAAATGGTTTGTTGAAAAAATAGGCTTTTTATTTGGATTTGGCATCAGTATAGGACTTGAGTTTTGGTTTCGAATTTGGTGCAAATTGATTCATTGATTTGTGCCCTTTCAGTTTTCTTATTTGATCGCAAAGATGTACAAAGTTGCAAGAGTATCACACTATTTGACGATCACTGGTGGAGGGATCGAAGACATAAAGCTTTCGAAGAAATTTTGGGTGTGTCCATGGCAATCTTGCAATGTTTTCGATGTTTATCCAGTGAACTACACTTTCGATGTCCAAGCCATGAGTGCAGAGAAGCTTCCTTTCATTCTCCCCGCCGTATTCACCATCGGGCCTCGCATCGATGATGATGAAGCGCTTATTCTTTACGCTAGGCTTCTTTCTCCTCACGACAAAAATTCTAATCATGTTAAGGCGCTTGTTGGAGGTGTTATCGAAGGAGATACTCGTGTTCTTGCTGCTTCTATGACCATGGAACAAATCTTCAAAGGTAAGAAATCTTTTTCCACGTTCTAAGGGTTTATATAACAAGTTTCTAAGGGATTTGAATTTGTATCGCTCTGTTTCTGGTTCTAATTGGTGATATTGACTGGTTTATGAAGTTCTCTCTGTTCATTAGAAACTTCAAATTGTTAATAGAGTTTTCTTATTTGATTTTGTGGATATGAAGGAACAAAGTAGTTTAAGGAGGTGTTTGATAAGGTTCAAAAAGAACTAAACCAGTTTGGTCTCATAATCTATAATGCCAATGTAAAGCAGCTCCTTGATGTGCCTGGGCATGAGTACTTTTCTTACTTGGGTCAGAAAACCCAAATGGAAGCAGCAAAGCAGGCGATGATCGACGAGGCTAAGATGGAGAGAGAGATCGGTGCCAAGGAAAGGAATGGACTTACGATCCAGAACACAGCTAAAACTGATGCAGAGTCGAAATCATATCGATGCAGAGACAACGAAGGAAGAGATCAAAGTGAAGACTGAGGTTAAAGTGTTTGAGAATCAGAAGGAGGCTGATGTGACTAAGGCTAATGTTGAGCTAGCTATGAAGAAAGCTGCTTGGAACAAGGATTCTCAGGTGGCTGAGATTGAAGCAACCAAAGCAGTGGCTATAAGAGAAGCTGAGCTTCAAACTCATGTCGAGAATATGAACGCTTTGACTCGCACTGAGAAACTCAAGGCCGAGTTCCTTAGAAAAGACAGTGTTGAGTATGAAACCAAGGTTCAAGAAGCGAACTAGGAATTTTACAACAAGCAGAAACAAGCAGAGGCGGATCTATACGTAGTGTGAACCTCCTTGGATCGAATTTGAGATGTTGAGGACTCGAATGAGATAGGATGGATAATTGGATGAAAACACGATAGATAGGACAAAGTTGTTGCAGCACTAACGAGCCTTTCGATATGACACATCTTAAAACTCAAAGAAATTCAGATTTGGCACACTGAACTTTGAGTTTTCAATTGGATATTACATACCAAAAGAAGATCAAAGGAGAAAAACCCTTATGAGATTGAAAGATCAAAATTGGTTGGTTCATTACAAAGAAAGCAAAAGACTTAAATAGAATAATAAGGCCACGAAATTCAGTCTAGAGTTTTAGTGAGTTGGACCAAAAATAAATTAACTAATGGGCCTCTTGTTTGAGTAATCCAATTGCCTCATTAAAAAACTTAAGGAAAAAATCCAATGGGATAAAACTCACTTAAGGGAAAAATAGTGCAAATGAGTTACGCACCCATTTGTTAATCCTCTTTGATTACTCATTGCAAGTATCAAAGGTCCAAATGATTGCAAATCTTCTGGTCTTCAAGTCGAGAAAATAATCCTTATTGGCATTCTTATCTCTTTCTGGTGCGTCACTTGAGCTGGTGTAGATCAAACTTGGAGTTCGAGTTGCACATTCTAAAAAGGCTGAGGCTGAGACCAGGTTGTTGGTCGAGTTATGTTGTTGAACTTGAGTTGAGCTTCCCATGATCACATCATCCCCTCCCACTTGAAAAGGATTTGACCTCAAATCCAAATTATCTACATGGAAATACAGCAAGTTAGCACTCTTTAGTTCAACTAAGATTAATAACTTACCTCCAAAACAGCACAAACTCGGATTCTGATTATGTGTTTCGTCTGGTGGTTCTTCTTTGATCAGAAAGAAGGACCTAAGATCCTCATGCTTGTGTGATCCAAGTCAGGTGGCTTGAATCGTTGGTATTGACTCTTCTTGTGTGCTTCAATGCAGTTCTGGAATCTCTATTTGGGGTTGCTTTCCTAAGGTACTTCCAGTTCCAAATCCTAGAGTGATAACTCATACGTTGCCTTGGCCCATAATCAATTTGATTAGTAAGAACATGAGTCATCCTTATCATTGTTTCCTTCACGTGCATTTGTTTTGCTTTCACAAGGACTAGAGAAACCACATTAAATGTGCTATAAGAATAGAAAAACAATCTCTCAAGGTGATCAAACATGCTTAAGGATTCCATTGTCAGTTTAGAATAATTTAAACACAAGATCTATCACATTCAGCTTGTAAGGCTTAATCAATATATTTTTTAAAAGGCAATTCAATTCAGGCCAAGTTCTTAACAATGCATATTCTGTTTCAATTCTAATCATATTTAACTTGTTGCTACACAAAGAAACGCTTAATGAAGAGCTGAAATTCATGAAACTCATCAATCTGAAAACCCATTTTCCTAGAAATCTTTTCAGGTGTGAATGTTTCAGAAGATGGAATCATTTTATCAAAAACAGAGCTTGAAACTCGAAATTCTTTCACACCTTCCAAGCCAAAACGTTTTTTTATCTTGTATAGAGACAATCACAAACAAATTAGAACATGTTTGTACCAAATCAAGTTCCTTACAGTGCTTTCTTGGATAATCACAATGAAAGGGCATAAGGACATGTTCATGCTCCAAATTAGATGATTTTTCTAATTCATTATAAACTCCTTTGTATTTTCCCTGAATAAGAAACAACACTACTCGGTTTTTCCGGTTCCAAAGAGGTTAGTTTCTCAAACTCAAAGTAAGACTGAATAGAGGAAAGAGTACACTTAGCTTCAAATAATTTGGTTTTGGTGAGTAGCACTTTTCCTGAATTATGATTTGCTACTAAATTTGAAACTTCCTTTTCTGCTATAGAGTTGCTCTGGTCGTTTTCTTTATGCACTATGGGCTCATCGGGGATTGACAAAGGTTGATCTAGTTCTGGCTTCTGATTTCCCAATCCTGTAATTCTTTCTTTATATGCTCCAGATTGGTGGGTAGCTCGTTTCTCCTTTGGGATTGCCTTCAACGCCTTGAACAATTCATGTCAACATCTTTTTATATCCTCATTGTTCTTTTGTTTCTTGGACTGAAGTTGTTCACCTTGATTCTTACTTCTAAGATCACCAACAAATCTGCCTCGATCAAAAACCTCTTTTACTCGACCATTACCAATTTTTTCTTGGCCAGATCCAACCATGTCTCGACCAGAATGACTTCTTTCTCGGGTAGAGCCTAATTTGTCTCGGTCAGAAAGAATTGGAGACTTGCTGAATCCCTTGCCTCTACAAAATCGCATCTCTTGTATTAAGGCTCTAATCTTCTTGTCCATAATTAGTTCCAGTTTTGTCATGAAAGCATTGATTAGAATCTTGTTTTCCTTGGCAATAGCTTCAGCATTCACCATGTTTTCCCTGAAAATAAGATAGAAATCTCACAGTAAAAAGTTCAGAAAAAAATAAAAAAATGGAAATCGTTGGAAAGCGAAGTTCTGAGAAAAATAGAAATTTGGAAAAAAGGAAAATTGGGAAAAGGAAAATCGGCTCTAACAATCTTCTAGGAAAAAGGAAAATGGATTTTTTTTTTGGAAATTTGTAGAAAAAGAAACTAGTAGAAATAGAAAAAGAATATCGAACCAAGCAAGGCTCCCTAGGGGTTTTTTGCAACCTAAGCAGCCAAAAATTAGCCTAATAACCTAAGATATGCTCGACACTCAATCTTACTGAACCTAATAGAAGATTTTAAAAATCAAACTAATAGATGAGCACAAGAAGAATTCGATGAAGATGATAAATAATCAAAAATTTCAGCAAAACAAATAATGTTACGATAGATTTAGGGTTCGATTTCATGAAATACATAAGAGATACGAAAATTAAAAGGGATAGAGATAGAAGACTCAACTTTCAAGTTAGGCTAAGATACCACTTAATGTGAACCTCCTTGGATCGAACTTGAGATGTTGAGGACTCGAATGAGATAGGATGGATAATTGGATGAAAACACTATAGATAGGACAAAGTTGCTGCAACACTAACGAGCCTTTGGATATGACACACCTTAGGACTCAAAAAAATTCAGATTTGACACACTGAACTTCAAATTTTCAATTGGATATTACACACCAAAAGAAGATTAAAGGAGAAAAACCCTTATAAAATTGAAAGATCGAAATTGGTTGGTTCATTACAAGAGAAGCAAAAGACTTAAATAGAATAATAAGGCCACGAAATTGAGTCTAAGATTTTAGTGAGTTGGGCCGAAAATAAACTAACTAATGGGTCTCTTGTTTGTGTAACCCAATTGCCTCATTAAAAACCTTAATGAGAATACCCAATGAAATTAAACTCACGTAAGGGAAAAAAAGTGCAAATGAGTTACTCACCCATTTGTTAATCCTCTCTGATTACTCACTGCAAGTATCAAAGGTACAAATTATTGCAAATCTTATGGTCTTCAAGTCGAGAAAATAATCCTTATTGGCATTCTTCTCTCTTTCTGGTGCGTCACTTGAACTGGTGTGGATCAAACTTGGAGTTCGAGTTGCACATTCTACACAGGCTGAGGCTGAGACCAGGTTGTTGGTCGAGTTATGTAGTCGAACTTGAGTTGAGCTTCCCATGATCACATCAATACGAGAAGCAAAATCAAGCTGAGGCACAGAAAACTGAAGCAAACGCAACGTTCTACGCAAAGCAGAGAGAAGCGAGGGACTTGTTTCTTTAGCTAGTGCTCAAAGGACTTATCTCATGACAATCCTAGACGCTCTTCACAATGATTATTCTTGCCTTAGGGACTTCTTGATGATTAACAATGGCGCTTATCAAGAGATTTCCAAGACTAATGCCGGTGCGGTTAGAGACTTGCAGCCCAAGATTAGCATTTGGAACCATGGTGGTGAACAGGGGATTGGTGGTGGTGGAAGTGGCAATGCTGTTGGAGGTGGGCCTACTGCCTTCCTGGCCCACTTAGGATCCACTTCACATTGGCCAGCCATACCTGATCTCGCCACTAAGAGTCGGCCACGTGGCCGACGCGCCACGTCAACAAGTCACCAGCCAGGATGGGCCTTGATCGTAGAAGGCCTGGCCCAGTAACGACACTCAGCCCCGAGCCCAAGTAGACCAGTCAGCGATGTACTATCTGTCCTGGGACGTACTATCGGTTCCAGGATAGACATGTCCATACTGTACGAAACACATGCAAGAGGTGTGAGGAGGGAAAACCTAGCCCGGAAGCCTCTATAAAAGGAACGAGAACCTAGCCAAGGAGGGCATGAACATTTTTCCTACTCACCCGCCGCACTCAAAACCCTAGTCCACCTTGTAACCTCATTTGATATCGCGTTATTCATTGTAACATCTTACCACTTAATAAAACAGAATCTTCTACCTCGTTTCCTACTCAATCTCAGTGCTAAATCTAGTATAAACAATTAGCGCTAGAAGGAGGGGAAAAAAGAAGATTCTTAACGCAGTAGGTGGTAAGAATGACGAACCAGACACCACCGAATAGAGCCAAGAAGGTCCTCACTAACTCATCGGCAAACCCGATGGGTCCATCGGCCCCAAAAACCTCGCCGGCCACGCCCGTCGTGGCGAGACACGCTGAAAACCAACCCAGCTCGGGAAAAGTATCTGTGGCCGACACTGTCATCGTTAGAACCCCACCTACCCAAACTGACGTCAAAAAGGCTCTATACGCGAAGAAGGCGCAACAAATTGCCGACTCGCTGCAAGCCATGATCGAACAAATGGAGAAGGCCACGGAGAAACCAGAACAGACGGCAGAAGCACCTGTACATTTGCACGTCGAGCTCGACGGCAACAGCCCAGCAAGCAGTCTGCACACCTCGGGCAACATCAACAAGCACGATTCTTCCCAGCCGCGTCTTTAGAGACAACTGTTTGGCAAGGAAACCGTCCGACAAAGACAACGGCGGGCTGACCCCCCTACATTATCGACCCCGGCGATGTGACTGGAAGATCCTAGGGACGTAGAGATTCGAGCTCTGCGGGATGAGGTGCATAGCATGGAGGCCATGATGTACCAAACCCAGAGTTCTACGCCAGAAATCTCTCGCGTCCTATCCGAGACCCAGAACACACCATTCACCAGGCGACTGTCCAACGCCACGTTTCATCCGGCTGTGAAAGTCAGGTGCCCGACCTTCGATGGGAAGTCTGACCCTCGGAAGTTACTAACAACATTCAACGTAGCGATGGGAAAGACGAGATTCCCTCCCGAAGAGAAGGATGCATGCTACTGTTAGCTGTTCGTCGAGAACCTCACAGACGATGCCCTCGAGTGGTTCACAAAACTTGACCAATATTCCATAGACAACTTCCAGCAGCTCGCGGAGGTCTTCCTCAGACATTATTTGCTATTTATGCAGAAGAACGCGTCGACCGCTGACCTCCAGGCCGTGGGCCAAGGCCCGGGAGAGTCGCTTTGCTCCTTCCTTGGAAGATTCCGAGAGGTCGCATCAAGGATAACATCGCAGATGAGGCCGGGATCGACATGCTACAGGAAGCCCTGTACTACAACTTAAAATTAATATCCGACTTTTGACTAAGGAGACCTGTCTCGTTGGAAGACGCCCTACACCGGGGTGCCGTATTTGCAGAAATCTAAGAAGACAGGGCGACGTTGTGGTGACCGAACTCGAGCAGCGCCCTGGAGAGAACTAAAACCAAAACGCGAAGAGATCCCAAGATCAGGAGTCGAGAACTGATGAAGAACCGCCGCGGAAGCGCACCGAGTGCGGCGAGGACCTGCCCCCACCACCCCCTCGGACGACAATTATGATTATGGGCAATGTGAGCAAAACAAAGGATACAATCCGGGCAGCCAGAAATTATGAGCGGCAGGCCAATTCACACAAAACACACACCAAGAAAAAGCACATCACCGCGAGCGTCTCGCACGTACGACCTGCGCTGCCCAACGAAGTCATCAGTTTCACCGATGCTGATGCTGAAGGAATATAACAACCCCACGATGACCCGGTCGTAGTCGAACTACGCGTAGCCTACTACACGGAACAAGGATACTCATCGACATGGGGAGCACGGTCGACCTGATTTTCAAAGAAGCCCTAGATAAGTTATGTATACCAAATGCAGAAATGGAATTCACCGAGTCGGTCTGGCCCCTGACAGGGTTCGACGGAAACTCTATATTTACCTACAGCGCGGTAAAGCTACCGATCCTCATCGCGTGCGTGACCCGAGGGGTGAAATTGCTTGTTGTCGACAGGCCGAAAATATACAACATGATCCTTGGAACGCCCTGGATCCACTCGATGAAGGCAATAGTCTCGACATACCATAAGTGCATGAAGTTTCCAACCAAGCACAAAATATTTACTCTCCGCGGAAATCAGAGGATGGCCCGGACGTGCTTCATTACCAAGGTCAAAATCCGAAAATCAGCAGGAGGAACATGCATGATAGCGAGCACAACGAGCAAGCAGTGGCTAGTCGGCACCGATCATCGCAACATACCACAAGACAACCTAGACAAAGAAGCGACCGAGGAAGTATGCTTGGACCCCTACAACCCGGAATAGTTTGTTAAAATAGGCCGAGAATTATCATTCCCACTCCGAGACCAACTTGTCGAATTCCTCAAGAGTAACTTATCAACTTTCGCATGGAGCACAAGGAACATGCCCGGGATTGACCCCTCGTTAGCTTGCCACGAACTTAAATCGATCCCACTTACAAACCAGTGAAACAAAAGAGAAGAAGACTCGGATCCGAGCGAGCACAAGCAGTCAACAATGAGGTCAATAGGTTAAGTGAAGCCGGTTCAATAGTCGAGGTCAAGTACCCAGATTGGCTCGCCAACCCCGTTGTTGTGAAAAAGAAAAATGAGAACTGGAGGGTCTGCGCTGATTTTATCGACCTTAACAAAGCATGCCCAAAAGACAGTTTCCCGCTCCCACACATTTACAGGCTCGTTGAAGCGACCGGTAGAAACGAATTACTCTCCTTTATGTACGCATTCTCCGGATATAACCAGATCAAAATGAGCGCTGCGGACGGGAGAAGACTGCTTTTATAACAGATTGAGGGACGTATTGCTACAAAGTGATGCCCTTCGGGCTCAAGAACGCGGGGGCGACATATCAAAGACTCGTTAACAAAATGTTCGCAAGCCAGCTCGGCCGAACGATGGAAGTCTATATAGACGACATACTCGTCAAGTCAATAAAAGTCGAAGCACACGTATCCGAACTCAAAGAGTGCTTCGACATTCTGAACGCCTACCAAATGAAGCTCAACCCAGCCAAACGCATGTTTGGTGTAACTTCGAGAGAGTTCCTCGGTTACATCGTCACCTAGCGCGGAATCGAAGCCAACCCCAAACAGATTTTGGCAATTCTTGACTTGCCGTCATCAAAAAGCAAGCGAGAAGTATAAAGATTGATGGGCAGGATCGCTGCCCTGAACCGCTTCATCTCCCGCTCAACGGACAAATGCCTCCCATTCTACCAAATACTCCGAGGAAACAAACATTTTGTCCAGGTCAGCCATCCCCTTGCGAAGCTCTTCTACTTCAGCCTCTAAAGCGAGACGCTGACGTCGCTCCTCACCCAAAATCGCCACCTCGGCAAGCTGCTTCGCCACAGCATCCCGAGCCCTTCTCCTATACTCGGCAAGTTTTTGGGATAAACCCTTGGAGTCGTCGGCGTCGACCACAACCTCCTTATACCTTTCCCCCAGCAGGTTGAGGTTGTTGTAAAGCTGCACGGTCATAAGTTAGTAAAAATCAACCTCAGTAGCTAACAACGTCAAACGAAAGCTAAGAACGGACCGATACCTTGGACAACAAAATGGCCGTATCGGTCACAAGCTCGTTCTCGATCATCTTCTCCGGTCTCGGCGACCCGTGCAGCGAGCCCTTCATCTTGTGATACAACTTAGCACTCATCTCGCGACTAAGTCCCACAGGTTCCCGACCACGGTAATCGAGCCTAAAAGAGAAGTCAGTTAACCCCTCGTCGGCTCAGTACCCCCACCGTCAATGTGTGCCCTTTTCCTAGCACGTCCTCCCTCCTCATCACCGCCACCTACCCCGGCACCATCAACGACCTCGTTCTCCACACGTTGCTGCGCGACCACCTCATCCTCAGGAGCTGGTTGGATCGCCAAGCTCGGCGACTGCACAACCCCGCCACCCGCCACTTCTTCATTCCGAGCATCCTCGGCACCTCCGTCGGACTCAACACCTTGACCCAGGTGCGGGACAGGCTACTCATCAACAGAGTCAAGCACCATGAGCTCAGAAAATTCATCCGCGTAGCCGGCCATCACTCCACAGTTCCTCCTCGATGCTGAAAAATAACAAACACTGCCAACCTCGTTAAAAAAAAGAAAAAATTGATGAGCTGCCGAGCACATACGGTCTTGCACTCTATCCAAATTATGATGAACACGAACTGTTCGAACGTCCGGCCAGTGACTCACACTAAACTGTTTGATGCGATCCAAGTCTTCGAAAAAATTCGGCGAGAAACATCTGATCGGCAAAGGATGACGAACTGCAATAGAAAAAGAAAAACTTAGAAAAAATGCGCAAATGTCTCGATGCAGCCAAACAAAAAACCCTACCAGGGTTCATATTCCACACAATATGCGTGAAACGCCACGAACACACCATCAAGGCATAATCAGCCCGCAAAAAAAACTACCGAACATGCCAACCCGTGACCTTGCTAGGGAACCCGTTGGCAACCCTTTTACCAGGCTTCACACTCACGTACCAAGTCCCATCCTTGATCGGATTCATTGATATGCGCATCACTTCCTCAAAAAATGGGTCGTGACGTTGACTCCGCACTCTGCGCCCAACACAATCATAATATCATATTCTTAATGGCCGAGGGGGCCAGCTGCATAAACGCCAGCCGACGACGAGCACAGTAGTTCACCAAAAATTAGGGAGCAGAAACTGCATGCAGCAGTCCCTAAAAAAATATTCGTACACGCACACGTATCCTTGAGGCGGCGACCACAGCCTCTGCCTCAGCCTGGGGACACGAAGACAAACAGGTGCCTTGATTTGACAAGGAGGGTGTCAAAGTGACCTCAGCCTTTGGCGAACACGGGCCTGATAATCCTCGTCGGCGACCTCGTCAGGGTCCTCCCCAGAGTCAGCATCAGATTCATCGCCCTCGGAAACCTCAATCTCAGCCCCAATGTCCCTCAGAGGCTCGTCAGCAACGTCCAGTCCATGCTCCTCACCTCGGATATTTCCGAGCTCACATAATTCACCGCGTTCATTTTGCTCCCCCTCGTGAAAGAGTTCCTCGTCCACAAGCTGCGGTGGGAAATCATCATCCTTGATGCCATCCTTATCACCCCTCAGCCACGTCTTCATCTTCTTGAAAAACACTAACGGGCTCAACTTCTTCCGCGGTATCACTCAACCGATTGGGCTCGGCAACCCCATCAACAGGAGCAAGCCGGCTCGGCTCGACACGCGGAGGTAAGCTCCGAGCTGGATGCCAAAGCTTGGGCCTTGACGCAACGAGACGCGCGAGAGAGAAAATGGCACTATGCATACTCGACGAGTGCCCTTGCTCGGCGCCACGCCCCGCACTCGCGAGCGAGGGAACAGTGACCAGCTCGGCAGTTTGAGACAACGACGACCCTAAATATTCCAACCGTATACGTTGCGGCGCCTCGGCTAAAGGTTCCCCAGCAAGATTCCTCTCTATACCAAAGCCAAAATCAAGACAAGAGAGAAAGAGAGCGTACCTGGACAAGAAGAAGCAACAAGAGCGAAAAATAGATGAGGAGGAATGAAGTCGGGTATTTATACAGGGAGTTCAACTCGACTGCAGAGACAAGCAATCAATGCAGCCTAGATATCCTAGAAAGAGAAAACACTCAGCCTCTGAACGGTCACCTCAGAACAGCCACGCCTAGCAATTCCCAATGGAATCGGCCCAACCAAAGGATGACATGTGGCAGTGGAGTCCACACGTGCCTGAAAAACTTCCTCTGAAAGTTTGGCGTCTCGGAGCCTCGTCACCAAACTGGGGGAGCGGGGCTATTGTTGGAGGTGGACCTACTGCCCTCCTGGTCCACTTAGGATCCACTTCACATTAGCCAGCCAGACCTGATCTCGCCACTAAGAACCAGCCACGTGGCCGACGCATCACGTCAACAAGTCACCAGCCAGGATGGGCCTTGATCGTAGAAGGCCTGGCCCAATAACGACACTCAGCCCCAGAGTCCAAGTAGACCAGCCAGCGATGTACCATGTGTCCGGGGACATACTGTCGGTTCCAGGACAGACATGTCCGTGCCGTACGGAACACATGCAAGGGGTGTGAGGAGGGAAAACCCTAGCCCGGAAGCCTCTATAAAAGGAACGAGAACCTAGCCAAAGAGGGCATGAACATTTTTTCTACTCACCCGCCGCACTCAAAACCCTAGTCCACCTTGTAACCTCATTTGATATCGCGTTAGTCATTGTAACATCTTACCACTTAATAAAACAGAATCTTCTACCTCGTTTCCTACTTAATCTCAGTGCTAAATCTAGTACAAACAAATGCTATGAAGGATATAGCTGGACTTTATATGATGTTGCCTCCAGTTCTCGATACGGTCTATGAGCAGACTGGGATGCAACCACCGGCTTGGATCGGTACTCTACGTGGTGCAGAGGCTAAGCAAGTGGGACCGCCACAATAGGTTGAGGTTCGGATTGTGACGTGGTTTGGTTGTTTACTTTGAATTCTTGAATCCCATTAGAAACTTTTTTTTTGTTTTGTTTTTTGATATTAATCTCATTGGAAAATTGGCTTATTATGTTTATGAACTGCGTTTGTTTTTTAATACAGTCGTATATGTTGAACATAAAATAAAATGAGAGGCGGATATAAGAGAATATTCCACTAAAATGTGGTTTGAAGTAAATTTAAATGAAAACCAAAATCAAATCTCAGTTGTGTCGAATTTTGAAGTTAATTTTCGAAATTCTTTGTTATATAAATATAATGATGAAAAACTTAGGTTAGTCAAGTACACCCTTACATGTAATATATCTCAAAGACAAAATGAGTAGTTTCATGGAAAATGAGTTGAAGTTTGATTTTGTAAGAACTTTGGAATTTAATTTTTTTTCTAAACTTTCCAAGTATTACCACCATTTGTATAAGTAGAATTTGCGTGCAAACCAATCAATGTAGACATATATAAACTTGGTCATGGTAATTGTTCCATGTAATATATCATACTAATTATTATTCCCTCTGTTTCTTTTTATAAGTTGTTTTGCTTGAATGCACAACTATTAAGAAATTTTTTGCTTTTTGTTTTCTCAATAAAAAGTTCACCACTTTATCTTAACATTTAATTAGAAAAAGAAAGAAAAATAATTTTTTTTAATAAAAAATTAGTTTACTTTTTGTCTTGGTTTTGTAAAACAACTTATATTTTGAAACAAAAAAAATCTTCTAAAAGAACTTATATTATGAAACGGAGGGAGTATAAATAAACTACGTGAATCTTTGTAGTTAGGATTTAGAATTTTTAGTTCATTAAGTATATCTAGTTTAAAATTTTTGATTTAGAAATTTGTTTCATCTAAAAACATTAATATATAATGTATGTATATATAAATCCAAAATTTAATCAAAAATATATTCTGCTAATTTCAACTAAATTGACAAAACTGGCAATGACAATTTGATATTTTTATTACCAAAAATTAATATATATATATATATATATCACTACAAGAAAATAGGCAGGATTCTGACCGCAATTTCTGACCGGCATAAACCCGACAGAAATTTTTGATCAAATATTGACAAAAATTGAAAGGAATAAAAAAAACCCACCGGTCAAAAATGGTCACAAATTACTAACCGAAATTGACCGGCATAACTTTGTTTTATTACCGGTCAATTTTGGTCGGTAATTTGTGATCGTTATTGACCAGTTCTATTTTTTTCTCGTAAAATAAAAATAAAAATAAAACCGGTCACTTTCGGACGGTAATTAGTGACATCTTCTGACCGCTTCTTGAGTGTCAGTAAATTCTGACCGCAACTGACCGATATGATCACTTCCGATAAAAATAAATAACATGTTATGCAGGTGTTGGTTTCATTTGTGACCAAAAATTTGGTAAACCCGTCAAAAGCGGTCAGAAGCGGTCTCAAAATTCTTCTAGATATACCAATCACTTTTCATTTCTACACACCACCAATAATTAAATCTCAAAGTTCTTAGCAAAATGTCAAATATATATTTTCGATCATGGATGGATCAAGAAAAAATAGATCCAGCGACAGGGTTGATTTTTGTGGGTAAAGCAAACCAACAAAAACCCACCACATTTATTAAAATTATTAAAAAAATAAGTGATCGATTAACCCACAAAAACCGACCACTTATTTATTTATTTAAATTATTTTTAATAAATGTGGTGGGTTTTTGTTGGTTTGTTTTACTTACGAAAACCAATCACTTATTTATTTATTTTTTAAATTAATTTTATTAAATGTGGTGGGTTTTCGTTGGTTTATTTAACCAACGAAAACCGACCACATTTGTAACGAACGAAAACCAACCACAATAAATAAATAAAAAAATAGTTTTCAAATATTTATAAATAAGATTTCCAAAATATTTTTTTTTTGGTATAAAATATATATTACAAAATTTATGTCTGAATCCTAAAGTTTAGGGTCCTGAGTCTTGCTATCAGATTGTAAGGATGGTGGAGTATCCATCAACCAAAGTAGTTTCGCCATCTGAGCTTTGTTCCTCACGTGCCGAGCTTCGTTCCTTGCGTGCCGAGCTTCGTTGTCATCCCGATAGGCTTGAAATTCTGCCTGACTTGCCTGTAGAGCTGCACGAAGATCCTCCAGCTCTGGACACTCTCGCTGACTAATTCCAAATCCCTGAGTCAAACTAACATGTTCCGGCACACCATCGGCATTGACCAATTTCTCGAGTCTGAAACATCGTCCCATGGAAACACGAGTTTCCTACACATAAAAGTTAATTGTATTGTTATAAATGAAAATGTAATATGGAAAAGTAAATTAAATGATAAAATGAATACCTCGAGAATACTTTCCACGACTGGTCCTGACCAACTAGGTATTTCCATGTTACTAAATGCTATTTCACATCTCTTGTATGCTCGTTTTTCTTGTGCTGCATTTTTGTGTCTATGTGGCAACAAAGATGTTGGAGAACCAGTTTTCGACTCATTCCTGCAACTTGTCCTGGATATTGAAGAAGCTAGTTACATTGGTTATCAAGTTTGTGACCAGATTGCAACTATGAGTACACATGGCAGACAATTATTCCGAGGCAGATTTATGTGGGGAACTCCAGCAGACATTCCTTACTGTCAAATGAATCACCCCACACTTCGCATTTTTTGTAAACATTGCTTTGCTCTGTCATTTTGCTGGCATATCGCAGATATGTGTTAATCTAATAGCCCAGAAATTGAGTAGCAGCTTATGAGTAGCTGATTTTCCTATCTAATTATGCCTTGTATTCTGTGTTTCTGTTTTTCTAATGCTTTCAATTTCTTCTTTATGTTCTAGCTACTATATTATGTTGTAATATGTACCTGTAAGCACTTTCGGGTTGGTCCTTATTATAATATGATTACTAAATTTCTATTAAGTCATCCATGTGAATTTTTTTCTTGATAACAAGTCTTAATGCATTAATTTTTTTGTTGAAAAAATAACATGGTTTATAACTACCAAACAAATAACTTAATTAATAATTTAAATATTTTCGTATAAATATTTAAATAAAATATTTCCATTTAAAATAAAAATAAATAAATTAACAAGTCGTTGGTTGTGGTCGGAAATACACCTACCAAAACCGACCACTTTTATTACTCTCATCAGTTTTGGTAAGTATAAATTCCTACCAAAACCAACGAGTTTTATTATTAATATTTTTTTAAAATAAATTTGTAGTCGGTTTTGGTAGGTAGCATTACCGACCAAAACCAACGAGAAATTAACTTTTTTTTTACTTTTAAACAGAAAATTGTAGTCGGATTTGGTCGGGATTTTGTATTTTGGTCGGTTTTGGTGGGACATGTTTCCAACAACCACTGACGAGAATTAATTTAAATTTTAAAAACAAAAAATTAATTTCTTGTTGGTTTTGGTCGGCATTGATTCCAACCAAAACCAACGAGTTTTATTATGACTTTTTTTAAAAAAAAAATTAATTTCTCGTTGGTTTTGGTCGGTATTGATTCCTACCAAAACCAACGAGTTTTATTATTATTATTATTAAAAAAAAAATTGTGGTCGATTTTGGTAGGTATCATTACCGATCAAAGCCAACGAGAAATTAACAATTTTAAAAATTTTAAACGGAAATTTGTTGTCGGTTTTGGTCGGGATTTTATATTTTGGTCGGTTATAGTGGGAATCAAGGCCCACCAAAACTGACCGAAATATAAGATACCAACCAAAACTGATGACTAAATATACCGGTCGGTCTTCGTCGGTTGTTGGAGCTATGGTAACAGACCAATAAATAATTTCCCACGACAACCCATCGTTACCTTAAGAGTTGTGGGTTGTCGTCGCGTTTTCTTAACCAACGAAAACCCACAATATTTTTTTCCCTAGAAAATGCCTTGTTTTATTTTAGTGGCTAGACTATGTATCAGACAATTGTCGATCCAATTTTTTTTGTATTTATCTAATACATATATATGTATAGGCATTTTTGACAGTTTCGATAGTTTTTTTGTGTACATTTAAAGTCGAGATTTTCTCTTGGGATCTAATTTTGAAGCTTTCATTCTCAATACAGTGAAGAATGAATATAGTTCGTTTAAATGGGATTTAAATTTTAGATGTAGGGTGGAATCATTATTAATTTTATATAACAAAGTAAAATAAACATATCTATTGGTATGAGACCTTTTACAATTGCTTTATTCGACAACCTTACAATGAACTGGATATTTGATGAGATAGATATAATTTTATTTGCATGCGACAGGTACGTAAAAGATGACAAACAGCCGACTATACATAATACATAAAGAGGTACAGAGAAATAGCAAAGCAAACCACAATGTAAGCAAACACGAGCATACATGATACATACATATATAGACGTATTTGAAGCTATGTATAGGTAGCTATTCATATATAGTGAGGTCTGTGACCATGTTCTTATGATTTCCTTTAAACCCTGTGTGAGGGAGGAAAAGAAGAAACACAAGAAGAAGAAGGAGAAAGAGATCGAAGCAAGGAAGAGACTTTAGAAGATGACATCTTAATATTCTCTCTTAATTTACTTATCAAACTGACTCTTATTTGTGCATTTATATAGACCATGAGAGACGGCATAGGATTATGTTACTTGAAGTAAAATAAAAATCTAAAAAAAAATACAGAGAAAACAAAGTCATGGAAGTATGAATTTCTCCACATTACAGCCAAACTATATCTTAATTGTTATGTCTTACAAAATAACAGTAAGTAACTAATCCACGACTGACAAATTTAAGCTCGATAAGAGATTGGTGATACCTAATTAACCTAATTAATCGGGCTCATTAAAGACATGTCCAATTAAGAATCAGCTTGAAGACAACTAAGGAAAGGAAATTAGCCCGTGATTGAAATAGTAAATGCCGAATCAATCACAGCAAAATTGACGGACACGTAAAAAGAAATAGCATCCTCGTCAATATTAAATAATAATTGATTTGATGTAGTGAAATCATGAGACTCGGACAAAGATAAAAAGGAGAGAATATTTTTCTGAGGGGGGAGGATTAGAATCTGAGATTTCCTAACTCTTTTCTCTAGGTAACATTTGTACCAAAACAATTGCTTTGCCTTAAATCCATTCTCTGTATTTCTTTATCTATAGCCTTGATTTTCTTATGAGTGTCTAGTCCATATTATTCTCCATAAAATATACAAAATCTTTGATTATTGATTTTTGGATCAACAATTTGGCGCCCTCTGTGAGGAACATTTACATCTAAGTAATGTGCCCTACTAAATCTACAGAAGATATCTCAAGAAAAAGATATTGGGTGAAGTTAAGAAATACTCAGTGGCAAACAGAATGGATTCCTCGCATTTGTTACTAGGGTTAAATGAAGCGCACATTAAGCTCTCCCTCAACAGCCTGGAAAGCTCTTACTTAACAACATATTGAGCTCTTCCTCAAAAGTGCTCGCAACCAGCTCATCAGCCCGTTCATCAGCTCGTCGCAAAGAGCTCCTCTCTTCTCAGCTTATCGCAAAGAGCTTCTCTCTTCTCAGCTTGTCGCAAAGAGCTCCTCACCTCATCAGCTTGTCGCAAAGAGCTCCTCGCTTCCCCATCTTGACGCAAAAAGTTTCTCTCTTCTTAGCTCGACGCAAAGAGCTCCTTGCTTTCTCAGCTCATCACAAAGAGCTCCTTGTCTTCTCAGCTCATCGCAAAGAGCTCCTCTCTTCTCAACTCGTCGCAAAAAACTCCCCGCTTTCTCAGCATGTTGCAAAGAGCTCCTCGCTTTCTCAACTAGTCACAAAGAGCCCCTTGTCTCATCAGCTCGTTGCAAAGAGCTCCTCTTTTCTCAGCTCCTCGCAAAGAGCTCCTCGCCTCCTCAGCTCATCGCCAAAAGCTTTTCGCTTTCTCAGCTTGTCGCAAAGAGCTCCTCGCCTCATCAGCTCGTCGCAAAGAGCTCCTCGCTTTCTCATCTCATCGCAAAGAGCTCCTCTCTTCTCAGCTCATCGCAAAGAGCTCCTCGCTTACTCAGCTTGTCGCAAAGAGCTCCTCTCTTCTCAGCTCATCGCATTGCTTATGCAGCTTGACGCAAAGAGCTCCTCTCTTCTTAGCTCGTCGCAAAGAGCTCCTCGCTTTCTCAGCTCGTCGCAAAGAGCTCCTCGCTCTCTCAACTCATAGCAAAGAGCTCCTCTCTTCTCAGCTCGTCGCAAAAAGCTCTCCGCTTTCTTAGCTCATCGCAAAGAGTTCCTCACTTTCCCAGCTCAAAGCAAAGAGATACTCTCTTCTCAGCTTATCGCAAAGAGCTCCTTGCTTTTTGAGCTCGTCACAAAGAGCTCCTTGTCTTATCAACTTGTTGTAAAGACCTCCTCTCTCCTTAGTTCGTCGCAAAGAGCTTCTCGCGTCATCAGCTCGTCGGAAAGAGCTCATCGCCTAATTAGTCTGTGCAGCTAGGTCGATAGCTTGCGCAACTAGCTCATCATTCAGTTCATCAGGTTGGCGAGTTTTCACTCGGTAAGCCTAGATATCAGCTCGTTGACCTTGTCTAAACAGATGGACGAGCCCATCAAGTAGCTCACCAAACTTGGCAGCTTGCCCAACTTGCTCAATAATTCGCCAAGCTTGATCAACATCTTGCTAAGCTCGCACAATAATTCATCGAGCTAACACAACAACTCGTCGAACTCAGACTACAGTTTAAAAAGTAGTTCAAACAACAGCTCATTGTACTCATGTGACATCTCAAACAAGACTCACACTACTTGGTTACCTCCTCATTCAAAAAAAGAAGAAGCAAAATCTACGAGTGACCAAAGAATGGGTCAACTCGACACTCAGCTATTTAGTGAGTGAGTATTCAAGCAAATGAATACAACAAATAATAAAACAAACAATGGTCAAATCTACGATTGACCGAAGAAAGGGTCAACTCGGCTCTCAGCTATTTAGCGAGTGAGTATTCAAGCAAATGAATACAACAAATAATAATTAAAAAACAATGGCCTAATCTACGATTGACCAAAGAAAGGATCAACTCGGCACTCAGCTATTTAGCGAGTGAGTATTCAAGCAAATGAATACAAAAAAAAACAATGGTCAAATCTACGATTGACCGAAGAAAGGGTCAACTCGCCATTCAACTATTTAGCAAGTGAGTATTCAAGCAAATAAATACGACAAATAATCATAAAACAAACAATGGCCAAATCTACGATTGGCCGAAGAAAGGGTCAACTCGACACTCAGCTATTTAGCGAGTGAGTATTCAAGCAAATGAATACAAGTAAAAGACGGAGACAAAACTGAGTGCGAACTCACATCAAATCTCAAAAACAAGATTAACAAAAATACATATTGAAACCATCTCAGACAAAATCATAAGATTCGTGAGCAAAATCACATAGTTCAGAGAGTAACACATCCAAGATTTACAAGGTAATAGACTCGACTCGGCTTTACCGCCCTTTGTTAAATTCAAAGGGCTGGGGGGTATTGGTGATACCTAATTAATCGGCCCATTAAGGACATGTCCAATTAAGAATCAGCTCAAAGACAACTAAGGAAAGGAAATCAGCCCGTGATCGAAATAGTAAATGACGAATCAATCACATCAAGATTGACGGGCACGTAAAAAGAAATAGCAGGCTCGTCAACTTTAATAATAATTGGTTTGATATAGTGAAATCATGAGACTGGGGCAAGGATAAAAGGGAGAGAATATTTTTCTCAAAGGGGGATTGGAATCTCAGATTTTCTTACTCTTTTCTCTATGTAACATTTGTACCAAAAGAATTGCTTTGTCTTAGATCCATTCTCTGTATTTCTTTATCTATGACCTTGATTTTCTTATGAGTATCTAATCCATGTTCTTCTCCACAAAATATACAAAATGTTTGATTGTTGATTTTTAGATCAACAGAGATTCAATCATCAGGAACGTTACTCAACCCCATGTAAAAGAAATTATTCTAATACGATAAGAGAAAAAGAAAAAGACTTCTAGATATTTGATGGACAAACACCGATTTAAGCAACAATGTAAATAGTGATGTCAATGACCAGGTTCTTGTGATCTTTTACACCATATGTGGAGGAGGAGGAGGCGGAGGAGACTGAGGAAACCAACAGTGCTGGTAGGTCATTGGAGAAGTCGTTGAACAGTTTGTCTGGTCGGAAGCCCGCTTCCAAATATGCTTGGGGGAAAGCTTTCTAGGAAAAAGAACAGGCCAACGAGGATGCAAGCTCGGAACAGGCTTAGGGGAAAAATTACCAATATGACGATTTTTGACAACTGGCATGAAACTCTCACTAGGCTCTTTTTCATTTATGAGATGCTTACGATTGGAATTCTCCTTCTCTGAACTTTCAGTATTAAAATTTTTCATATAAGACTGAAAATGACGACCATTAGTAGGCAAAGTGTCACCTGAATCCGGAACGTTCTTTGGGTTCCTCATGACTCCTGCACCAGAACCAATCAAAGGCGTTATACATTTATATTAGTTATTAGGAATAGGAGTCTCAAAGTTTACTAGTTTTGTTGATTGTTTTTTATTTTCTTTTAATCCCGTTATTAAACCAAACTTTAATACAAAATCGAATCGTACTGCAATTAATATTGTTTTATTTTTTCTACATTTATAATAAAAAATAAATTTTTAGTCTGGACTTAGCAGAAAATAATTAAATACATGTATACTATACCGAAATTAATTTTATATCCAAAGTATTCAAAGATATATATTATTTTTGATTATATATTAAATAAAAATATTCAAATTTTGTATAGAACTCTGAAAAAAATACAAACCTAACTAATAAAGTAATATGTTAAATGAGTTTAGTCTATAGTCGCAGGTGATAAATTTTGTAGTGGCAATCATCGAATTTTACTGTCTATATTAAGTAGGAACTTGATTAATAGGTCGGTCCGTTGTGGCCAAATGTTGACAAAAAACACTAATAAAGTAATATAGTAATAACTTAAAAATATTTAAAGACAAGAATTACTCACTATATGTTGCACCAAAAGACTTGATCCATATTGAGAAAAACAAGAAGAAGAAGGACAAAGAGAAACATAGAAGTGACTTTAGAAGATGACATCTTAAAATTCTCTCTTAATTTACTTATTAAAGTGACACTTGGTTATGTATTTATATAGACTTTGAGAAACGTGAATCAAGGGTAAAGATCACGGACTCATTGTGTAGGAAACTGTATTAAAGAGATAAGAGACAAGGTTTAAGCTATCAATGACTTAGTCATCTTTTACGTTTTGGAAGTCTTCGGCGAAAGGTCTTAACGTAGGTTTTTCGTCATCAGTGCATTTTCTTATTACCAAAATAAATAACTTAGGATAAAATAATGAGTAGATTATCAGGGCACTTTGAATTAAAGTGGTCTATCTTAATATTTCAAAATAACTTTAGAAAGAGGTTTTTTAAGTAAATCTTTCCTCATAAAGATGACATATCAAGTATCATGGAACACATGAAATATCGAAACAGCCACAACCTACAATATTCAATTCGAAATTGGTTACTAGAACTCGGCAATTTTTTGTTAGATTAAAGTAATTTTGATAGTTTTCTGTTAACAATAAAAAGAAGTAAAATGATGGAAAAGAAAATAAAGTCGACTATGACACTCGGACACATTATTAGTGACTTGAATTTTGGTGCATCGATATAGAATAGAGGAGAGACACTTTAACTTAGAGACGACTTAGATTGTGTGGGACCTCGGATGCATATACCCCATTGACACGGTCTAATCGACTGTGAATTATTATAAAAATTTTAAAGAGTTTTTATAAATAACAAAAATACAAATTTTGCTATAACAAAAATACCAAACAATCTAAAAACTTTTGACAAATCTCTCATAATTTTTTTTTTAAATGCTATCCTGATTTAGAAATTACATTACACAGTACGTAAAATATAAGAAATTTTTGGCAAACTATACGACTGTAGAATCTATATTATAAAATTTGTAGAACATGTAATAACAATAAATAAAACTATCATTTTTTTTCAATACCCATTTTTGGACTTAATGTTAAAAATGAATATCCTTTTGAGTTGGAGCATGTATGAATTATATACAGATTAAGGAAGTGTTTGTATCAGGGGGATGTTGAGTTTTATTGAAAGTTATTGCTTCATATGTTAAATAAAATAACTTACAAAATGAATGAAAATATATTTTAAAAAACATTTCACAGTTTCTAATTTTTCTCGTTGAATATAATTTCGGAGTTTTCATTCTCTAGGACATATCAGGAATAGGTTTCATTCAGATGGTTCTCTTAGATGATCACTTTAAGTGTAGTAGAATGGATGATTATTATTTGTAAAAGTGTAATAAACATAACTACTAGTATTAAAACGTTTATAATTGCTTATTTATTCGACAACCTTCCAATGATCTAGATATTCGATGGATAAACACCAACATATAGATAAAGGACAAAAATAGCTAGCAAACCAAATTATAACGCAAGTAAATTGAAAGTATACAATAGAGCAATACCATTAAATGTGGGACAGACACAAAAATCTTCTTAAATCTTTGTATATAGAAAGTAATAAACAAGTTACTGTTATGTTTACTTAGATTTACACTGAACCACACTTGGTTCAACACTGAATTTTTCTATACTACCCAAGGCTCACACAACACTACAACCTTGTAGCTGCTGTAACATTTTCTGTATCACTCACTAACTTAACTCACTTAAAACTTGAACTCTCTATTTTTCTTCTTAGAAAGCTCAACATCTCCAAGTAGCCTAAGCACTACTTAAATAGTCTCAATTCTTTTAGGGCATTCCTCTGGTCTTGAGGAAACCTCCAAAACTACTCTGCACCTTATCCTTAATGCAGAGTCTTGATTCCTGCTGAGTTCTGCAGAGTCACCAAAGTTGACCTTCTGCTTCCCTCCTGTTTTGCTGCTGCAGAATACATTCGGGTCAGGTCAACTCTTCCTTTCCTTAGCTGCAGACTCCTGTATTTTCATTTTGGTGCAAGTCCTCTGTTGCACACAAGCCTTTTGTCCAGCGAATCACAAGATGCCACCTCAACACTTCTTTTTAAAGAGGCTTAGCTACGTCAGCTTCTTCATCAAATCACCCGATCTTTCATTCTCCCCCTTTGTATCTGAATGTGTCAACTCAAGCTCCTTGAAAAATAGAATTGAAACAACAGACCACACACACATAGTACATAGAACTCAAATAAGGATCCAAACATCGATTCATGTTAATAGTGTTCCACAAATAACCAACTCCCAAGTTTCAACACAACAGCTAACAAGTTCCAAAAGTACAGATATAGAAACAAAAACTAGATAGTCTAATAGCTAACAACAAAATGCATCAGATAAATTATCAGAGTCAGCAGCTTCTTCACCCGGTCCTGAGTCTCTCCCTGCTTGAGTGCACAATCAGAGACAAACATGTTTAGAAGTAATAAACTGATAGAATCATAGGTGGACAAGAAACACAAACCTGCGAGCTTCTTCTGACTGCTTGCAGTTGGCAAGTGATCTTATCCAACTCAGCTTTCAGAGAGGCTGTAGAGATTCCTGAGGCACCAGCTAGGTTTTTCATATCTACAGCAAAGTGAAGCAGTGCTACTGGTTCCTCATCTTCTTTGAGTTGAGCAGGCTGAAGTTGATACTGAGAACTTTATTGATCAGGCATGGAAAAATGAGACAGTTTGTGGACTTTTCTGAGAATTTTTCCAGAGTGATGATCTAATCAAACACAATCTGCCCAAAGTCCACATGTTATCCATGAACCACGCGGTACATGAGTTGGGCACGCTCAGAGCTGATATGAGCCTTGTTTGCTGTGGTCAGCCAGTTGTGACAACATAGCCTGTTCAGGAGCGCCATTGGTGGTGTCAGGTTTTTTGGTGTGAGTTTAGCTAGATCAGTGAAACTCCCAAGCGAGAGAAGAATTACAGCATCCTGAACATTTGGTGGATCATCTCCCTTGATGAAGCAGACCCAGAAGCAAGACCAAGCATCCTGTTGAGCAGATGTGGAGTAAACTCATACATGTGTTCTCGAACATACACCATTGTTTTCCCATATGGCGTAGTCTCTTTGTCCTGTAGGTTAGCGTAGAACTCCCTGATCAGCCTGGGAATGTAAGATCCAACCTCTGTAACTGTGTTAAGCATTCTAGCTCTTTCAATGATGCGCTGAACAAGGAGAGTTATAGGGTCCTTGAGATTGAGCAGTTTCTATTCAGTGAATGATCGTCTGAGCAGACCCTTGCAGCGCGAAACACCAGCAGCAGTGGCAAAGCGATTGTTGTAAGGGCGAGTTGATGGTTGGTAGTACTGAGGATCCAAGGTACGACGCTTGGCCAGTTTGTCATGATTCATAGTGCAGTGAGAGACAAAATCCTTTGGTTGATCTTCAGTTGCATCAGTCTACTTCTCAGATTCTCCTGTTTCTGACCCAGTTGCTTGTTCTTCTTCATGAGAGACAGAGTCATATGCATGCTCAGAGGACTCTTCAAGAACCTTCTCCAGGTTTTGTCAGGATGTTTCATCTGTAGTTCTCTTAAATGGTACCATAGCGGAAGTGTTCACCTGATCAACAGACAGAGGCGGAGATGTGAGGACAATCTTCTCTGTGTCAATGGCTGGAGTGTCTTCTGATGGTCCACCAGGTATGTCTAGTGGTGTTTCTTTCACGGACTGACTAAAACAAGGACTGGTCAACTCAGACCAACTATCCACCATCTGATCAGGAAGGAGTAAGGCAGAGATACCAACGGTTGGAGGGTTTTCTGATCTGACCTCTAGATCTCCAGATTTGACGTCATCTTCGTCAGAGTCATTAGCCAAGACTTCAGCCGTGGAAGCTGAAGCGTCAAGGGTCGAGCTTTGATGGCAGGTAGTTTTGTGAAGAGAGATGCAGAGACTGAGATCCCCTTCTACCCTGAGATGCTTGCAAGATTTCTGAGATGGTTTTGACGGCGGTTTTGGCAGAGATGGCGGTCTTGATGGGACCAATGGCTGGGTTGACGGCATCGTTTGAGTGTCAGCCCCCAGATTCGTTTGATTTAACTTCTGGATGGTTTCGAGCAGCAACGCTTGGAGCGCCGGAGGGACTTGGTTGAGAGATAATTTTTCCGCCATGACCGGAATCCTTCACCGGAAATTATGAAATGAGAGAAGCAAGAGGAAGAGAGAGATTTTACAGAGTCGGTGAAAATCGACAAGTGAGGGTAACTTCCCCTTTTAGGGTTTTTAATCTGTGATATAATGACACTGATGCCCTCAGTGTTCTTTGCTGTACTCCATAACCTGAAACAGAGAGCACTAGATCGTTCCTCTTGAAGGATGTCAATTTATACAGATGCCACAAGAGACCATTTATCAGACTGCTCAATTTCAATCAATTTCAAAAGTCACACGAATAAAAGTTTTCATCAATACCAACACCAACAATTTAGATATGATGAGGGACCCATGAGAGACAACACATGAACATAGAGAATCAGCATAGGGTTAGACAAAATAAAAATCTTATTTTCATGTATCACTCAAAAAGCAGGGAGCACCTGTGACGTGTATATACTTGTCATCTCAGCTGTGTATAGTGATTTGGTATTGTAGTGTACTTGTGAGGGTTTGATAGAAAATACGTAAACTCATCAGCCCAGCAAGGTAGCTGTTTCTTAACTTTGAGTAACTTTCACGCTTGCTGATCAACACAGAGTATTCTACACATCCCCATACAGACCTGATGATCATACACAGATATATTTATACAACTTAGACCCTATCTTGTATGCTACCCTCGGTACAACCTTTGCATGACCCTTAAACTTTCTCCTTTTGTTTTTTTTGTTATATATGTACATTCGAAGGTCTACCCATAAACAAGAAATATATATATATATATATATATATTAAATGTATAAAAAAACCAGAACACTTCTCCCCACCCAAAATACCTCTGTATAATGATCTCAAGATCTGTATGAAGAGTAGCTCTTTCTCTGTGCTGAATTGTCAACAAGAGGTTTTGTGTTGTGGAGATTGTATACAAGGTAAAAGAAAACAACAAGTACAACTACTGTGATCAACTGCACAAACACACACTGTTAAAGACAAAATATTTTAATATTCACAAATACCAAGTGCCTTTTACAAATTCGAGAATGTATTCAGATCCAGTAGTTTTGTGAATATATCAGCAAGTTGATTCTCTGATGCAACATGAGTGATCTCTACAAGTTTCTCCTCAACTAATTCACAAATAAAGTGATGTCTTATGTCAATATGCTTAGTCCTAGAATGCTGCACATGATTATTTGAAATATTTATGGCACTCATGTTATCACACTGAACAAGAATTATGTTAATGGTTAACCCATAATCTGCAAGGAATTGTTTCATCCACATGAGTTGAGCACAAAAACTACCTAATGCAATATATTCAGCTTCTGGAGTAGACAGAATAACGCAAACTTGTTTCTTATTGTGCTAAGACACAAGAGTGTTCCCAAGAAAGAAGCATCCTCCTGATGTGCTCCTCATGTCATCAATGCTCCCTGCACAACCAGCATCGCAGAAGCTTGCCAGGTTCTGGTTCGATTGCTTCTTGTAGAACAAACCATGATCTGCTGTACCTCTAACATATTTGATGATTTGTTTAACAGCGGCAAGATGAGACTATTTTGGTTTTGCCTGGTACCAAGCACAAATACCCACACTGAGACACAGATCCGGTTAACTCGCATTGAGGTATAAAGGACTACCTATCATTGCTCTATAGAGTTTTTCATCTACTGATTGTCCTTCTTCATCTCGTGATAGTTTACTGGTAGTGCTCATGGGAGTCCTTGCTATTTTACTTGTCTGCATATCAAACTTTTTGATAAGGTTCTTTGCATAGGTACTCTGTGATACAGAGATCCTCTCATCAGGCTGTTGAACCTGTAATCCCAGAAAGTAGCTCAGTTCACCTACCATGCTCATTTTAAACTCCTTTGTCATGAGATGAACAAACCAATCAATGCTTTTATTGTTTGTGCTTCCAAACACAATATCATCTACATAGACCTATACTACCAGAATACTGCTACTGTCTTTTTGAATGAACAGAGTCTTGCCCACTGATCCTCTGTTGAACCCAAGATTGATCAGAAACTGTGTGAGTCTTTCATACCAAGCTCTTGGTGACTGTTTCAAACCATAAAGAGCTTTCCTGAGTTTTTAAACATGCTTTGGATATTTGGGATCTTCAAATCCTCTTGGTTGTGACACATATACCTCCTCCTGTAACAACCCATTGAGAAAAGCACTCTTGACGTCCATCTGATACAGCCTGATATTCAGTACACATGCAACAACCAGCAGTAATCGGATGGATTCTAGGGGAGCTACTAGGGCAAATTTCTCATCAAATTCTATTCCTTCTACTTGTGAGTAGCCTTGTGCTACCAGTCTGGCTTTGTTCCTTGTCACATTGCCATCACCATCTATTTTGTTTTTGAATACCCATTTGGTTCCCACAACATTGGCACCTGCGGGCTTTATCACTAGATCCCATACATTGTTTCTGTGGAATTGTTCGAGCTCTCTTTGAATCACTCTTAGCCAGTATTCATCAGTTAACGCAGTTCTTATGTCAGTTGGATTTATCTCAGAGAGGAAGCAAGAGTACTAAATCATTTCTCTGAAGTCAATCTGCTTGCCACGAGTGACCCTCTGATTCATGTTTCCAATAACATCTCCTTCTGAGTGATTCTTGTGTACCTAGATTTCCTCCGTAGTGCTTTTGTCTATACTGACAACATCCTGAATAGCACTTGCTTCTGATTTACTCACATCTTCTAGTTTCCAACCAGTACCTTCTTCTGTTGAGTCATTCATGTTGATGGATACCTTCACAGACCGGTGAGCTTCATCAAACACAACATTGATTGATACCATAAACATTTTTGATCGTTTGTTGTATACTCTGTATGCTATGCTGTTGGATGGATATCCTAGAAAGATCCCTTCATCACATCTTGATTCAAATTTTCCAAGCTGATCTTTGTCATTTAATATATAGCATACATAGCCGAACACTCTAAAGTAACTGAGGTTAGGGGTCTTCCCTTTCCAGATTTCATAAGAGGTCATATTGGTACCTGACCTCACATATACTCTGTTTACAACATAGCACACCATGCTGACTGCTTCAGCCTAAAACCTCGTCGGTATGTTGTAACCATGAAGCATAGCTCGTGCCATCTCCTAAAGAGTGCGATTCTTCCTCTCAACAACACCATTTTGTTGTGGTGTTCTTGGGGCAGAGTACTGATGTAGTGTTCCCTGTTTCTGGTAGAACTTGACAAAGCTCTCATTCTGAAACTCTCTACCATGATCGCTTCTGATTTGTACAATACTTCCCTTTTCTGTTTTCAGCTGCAGAGCAAGTATCTTGAAACTGTCAAGTGCATCAGATTTGTCTCTCAAAAACCTGACCCACATGAACCTTGAGAAGTCATCCACCAAAACAAAGATATACCGTTTCCCATTAAGACTCTTAGTTTGAATTGGTCCCATGAGATCCATGTGTATCAAATCAAGGATCTTTTTAGATGTTATTCCAACCACTTTCTTGTGTTGTACCTTTATCTGTTTATCTCTGTTACATCCACTGCACACACCTATGTCCTTGTCCTTGATATGTGGGATTCCTCTCACAACATCTACATTCACCAACATTAGCAGATTCTGAACATTCATATGCCACATCCGCTTGTGCCACAATTCTAATTGTGATACCATTGCAGAGTGGCATGTCTCTATTTTTTCCCAAACAGTTGTTCCTCGTGCGAGACCCTGTCAGCACAATACTACCATTTGCATCCACTGCCTTGCAGCTTGTCTTTTTGAAGGTTACATCCAGATCACTGTCACACAGCTGGCTGATACTGATCAGGTTGGCAGTTAGACCATCTATATAGTATACATTGGTCAGTTCAGGGTTCTCTGAGTCATGAGTGTCTCATTATACCTTTACTCTTCCCTTGCTTCCTCCACCACAGGTAACTTTTGGTCCTATGGCTTCCGTAAAGTTTGATAGAGATGATTGGCAGCCTGTCATGTGTCTTGAGCAGCCGCTGTCAAAATACCAAGGATCATCTTCATGGCCTTCTAAAGAGGAGTATGCTACAAGTCCTTGTAGCACAGATCCTTCACCGTGTGATTCCTCAATGTTATATCCATCACTTTGAATTTTCAGCATTTCAAATTGTTTGCGATACCTTAGATCATGTTCTTTGATTATCTTTCCATATAAGTCTGACTTAGCTACCCAAAAACTCATGTCGTGAGCAGGCTCAATGTGACATTTCTTCAGCTCCCACACATTGTGAAGTCCCTGTTTCAGCTTGTAGTAGTTTCTCCGACTGTTGCCTGCTTTGTTAAAGTAGCGGCAACTATATGCCCCCAATGGGATCCCTCTCCTTGATGACAGTGCTGGTGAAGTATGAACCCTTGTCAGTACTATGGTATGTCCTCGTGATCCTGTGTAACTCTGCTGGGGTTGGTTACTCCCTCTGTTCACAGTGTTGTTTCCACCATTTTTAACAAACTTCACAGCCTTCTACGAACTCTCATATTTCTCACAACTACCTTGGTATCCCAACCCAAGGCGGTGCTTTCCAGATGTTCCTACCCCAAGAATCTCATCAAGATTCTTTGTTCCATTATTCAACATCCTGATCTATTTTTCTCTATCCCTCAGTTGATTCTGCAGGAGAGTTGTTTTTCCTTCTCCTGTGCACACATGTTTTGCCATACGTGCACAGAGTCTTCATTAGTATCAAAAGGATCAAGGGGTAAGTTAATTACTAATTTGTCGCTTTCTACAGATTCAAGCGCATTGACCCGAGCTTCTAGAGCATGTTTTTCTTTTGTGAGTGCCACCTTTTCTTCATTAACTTTAATCCAGTTGTCATACAGTTCACAATTGTGCTCCTTGGTGTACAGTTCACCGTCTTCATCAGAGTCACTGTCACTGTCTCTTGCAGCAAATGCAACATAGTTGTGAAGGTTTGTGTCGTCATCATCCTCATCCTTAGACTCATTTTCAATTAAGCTACCAACCAAGGCTTTATTCTTTCGTTTGCTAGGACATTCCATCCTTCTGTGTCCTATTCCCTTACACTCGAAGCACTTCAGTTCCTTACACTTTGCCAAAGGACACTCAGATTTGAAATGCCATGTACCTTCACATTCATGACAGATTAGATCATGCTTCCCACTAGTTTTTTCTCCTTCCAATCGATGAGACGCATTCTTGTCTCCATCATCGTGGTTCCAACGCTTTGTCCCTCTGTGTTGGTTTCTTTGAACATGCCTCAAGGCTTTACCAACATTCCTTGCCAATAGACTCATTTCCTCTTTCACTTGTGTCAGTCTATCAGTTTCTGCATCAGCAACAAAGGAAACTATTCTCCCTATCTTCTGCTTGTCTTCAGCAACTTCCATTTCTTCTGATTTCATCATACCAACCAGATCTTCAAACTTCATGGTGTCTGAGTTTCCCACAATCCTCATCACTGCTTTGTGAGCTGCAAACTTTGGAGGTAGACCGCGCAACAATTTTTTCACAAGTTTATGTTCCTTGTACGTTTTTCCTAGTACAGATGCTTCATTTGCAATGGAGCTTAGTTTGGAGCTGAATTGGACTATTTTTTCATCCTCTCCTATTTTCAGATTCTCAAATGTTGATGCAAGCTGCTCCAGTCTGATTCAATTAACAGACATGTTCCCTTCATGTGATTTCTGAAGTATATCCCATGTTTCTTTAGCTGATTTGCATCCTTGTATGAGCTTGAACTCGTTCTCATTTACACTAGAAAAGATAGCATTCACCGCCCTAACATTGTACTTGGAAAGAATCTTGTCTGAAACAGTCCATTTCTACTTAGGTTTCAGTACCTTTTTCGCCAGCTTCTATTGTCACAAATGGTGGTTCCCATCCTTCTTTAATAGGTTTCCAAGCATCCTCATCTTGACCTCTGATGAGCTGTGTCATCCTGATCTTCCAGTACCCATAACCTTTGTCATCCGAATCAATGGTTTCTGAATAACCATCACATCTGTTGGATTCTCCATTCTTTCCTCAAGATCTTCAACCTGTTTGAGATAGGCGACTCCTGTTGGTTGAGAGGCTCTGATACCAAATGAAAGTACTAGAATAGAGTAATACCACTAAATGTGTAACAGACATAGAAATCTTCTTAAACCTTTGTATATAGAAAGCAATAAACAAGTTACAGTTATGTTTACTCAGATTTACACTGAACCACACTTGGTTCAACACTAACTTTTCCTATACTACCCAGGGCTCACACAGCACTACAACCTTGTAGCTGCTGTAACACTCTTTGTATCACTCACCAACTTAACTCACTTAAAACTTGAACTCTCTATTTTTCTTCTTAGAAAGCTCAACGTCTCCAAGCAACCTGAGCACTACTTAAATAGTCTCAGTTCTCTAGGGCATTCCTCTAGTCTTGAGGAAACCTTCATAACTACTCTGCACCTTATCCTTGATGCCGAGCCTTGATTCCTGCTGAGTCATGCAGAGTCACATGAGTTGACCTTCTGCTTCCCTCCTGTTTTGCTGCTGCTGAATACATCCGGGTCAGGTCAGCTCTTCCTTTCCTTAGCTGCAGACTCTTGTCTTTCCATTTTGGTGCAAGTCCTCTGTTGCACACAAACCTTTTGGTCCAGTGAATCACAAAACGCCACCTCAACACTTCTTTTTAAAGAGGCTTAACCACGTCAGCTTCTTCATCAAATCACGTGATCTTTCATAAATACGCATACATGTGTACATAGACGGATAGTGAGGTTTGTGACCATGTTGTTCCCGTGGTCCCCTAAACCTTGTATGGTGGCGGCAGAGGAGACCACCTGCACCAGGGCAAGTTCACTATGCATTTCGGACCAATACCAGGACGAGAACCAGGACGAGAACCACGAGGAAAAGGATAACGAAAAGCCTTTTAGGTCGTCACTTGATCATCATTGATTGTCTTTTCTGCCTTCCATAATAGGAGTGTCAAAGTTTACCAATCTTTAAACACAAAACTTATTATTCTTTTGTGGTTATATTTTTTTAACCAAAATGTTAAATTAATATACCTTTTTTAATTTTTGGCAAATTGACGACAATGAAACAGAAGAAAAAACAAATTATATAAATAACGAAAATACAAACAACAACCAAGAATTGAATAAGTTACAAATGTTTTAAGATGGTAAGACAAACACAAGAAGAAGAAAGACAAAGAGAATCAAAGAAAAGACTTTAGAAGATGCCATCTTTATTTACTTATCAAAACGACTCATGTTTATGCATTTATATAGACAATGAGAGACGTGTGGAAATATGAGAGATCACGACTCATTGTGCTCTCTTGAGGTGAAGATTGTGGTAGAAAATCAGCCAAAGACTTAGAAAAGACATCGGAGAGAGAAGAGAGAAGATCCTAGAGCGACGAAAGGTCTTATACTCGTATGTTTTATGTTCTCAGTGCACTATTGATATTCTGTTTACATTGATTTTGAATAAATGTTTTGAAAACCGGACTGGACACCGACTCTACAATGTTGTTGGATAACTGGTTCGGCCGGGTTGATCGGTCGAACCAGGTTTTAATAATATACCTAAAATATATATTAATAATATGATAATGTATAATAAAGTGAAACATATTTGAAATTATCAATAAAAGTTTCACAATAATATAAACTTCTTCTTATTCAATGGAATTCATCTCGTTTTCTTGAGTCCATATGGCTCTTCTTGAGTCCATATGGCTTCTTCACTTTGACCAATTGAAGCAAAATAAATAAAACAATACAATTGTTATTAAGAATGAACCTAGATATATTTTTGTGATTTTACCTAAATGAAATTAGCAAGAAGAATAAGAGTTTATGTTAGATATTGTATATATGGATTTGAAGTGATTTATTTTCCATTTTTAATGTTTTAGAAAAGGAAAATTATAGAAATGTAAAATTTAAAAACAAATTTTTATAAACATGATTTTAGTAGCAAACCGGATCGATGGGTTTACCGATTTTTTACCGGTTCTACGGGTTCAATGTAATTTTTGGTTTCAAGTTAACTCAAACCGGTGTAAGTCACGAGTCTCAGTTAAACCGGTCGGACTGGCCGGTCTAGTTTGAGTTTAAAACATTGTTTTGAATTAATAGATTTGTTGTACTATTCAAACATCTAAATTATTGATTTGGAAGCATTTTTCACAAAAGAACACTAAGTTGGTTATAATTACTACAAAACACATTAGCTTAAACAATAATTATTAATGACAAAAATGTCATTTCAAAAGATTTAATAAATATTAAAACCAAAAAAAATATTTAATAGATGCAAAAAAACATGGGGCAGGTGGATTGCCCTTAATTTAGCTAGACACCAGGTAGTGAGTTCGAATCTCACATACCTTAGTTAGAAAACTTAGGTATCGATTGAACCGTTACTTGTTGACCAAAAAAATATATCTAATAGATAGATCAAAATTATTTCATTAAGAAATCTTGAATGGCTATGCATCTGTGAATGACTCTACCACATGTTGATTTACTAGAGACAATGTCATGCAATCACCTTGAAACAGCGAGAAAGACGTCGCTGATCTCATTTCCAAATCACTTGAAACCAACAACCATATCTACTACAAAATTGAAATCAACACCAAAGATTAGTTCAGAGAAACACTGCCGATTTGCTACTTTGAAAATTTTAACTACTTAACATTCAGCCCCGTTATTTTGAGAATTATACACATGCACTATGGCAGCAATTACTGTTGAAGATGAAGCAACTGTCGATAAGGAATTTGGTGATACCAAAATAAGATTGAGCTCACTAAAGCAAAGAAGCCCATTAAGAATCTTGGTCCAGAAGCAAGTCGGACGACGTGATCCATGATGCAAGGTGAAACCTGACGAGCTGAACAACATTTATGATGATTGGCGAGAAATACGAAATTGAAAAGCTAACGCAAAATCAGCGGGCAGAATCAATCACGAAATCAGCAAGCATAATCAATCACGGAATCAGCGGATTGAGTTAATTGCGAAAAATGAAGCAATAAAAGGAAACTCGAATTCAATTAAAATTTGTGATGATAAAATCAATCAAGAATAAGTATTATGTATAGATAGAGGAATCAAAACCGTATTAAAATACACAAGACATTCTCATCTTTACGCCAACAAAACGCTTTCTACTTATATTTGTGGATCTTAAGTTACAACCGATTTAAGTATCAACAAATTGGCGCCGTCTGTGGGGAACAAATGAAAAGTCATGTCTTTATGGATCAAAAGCAAGCAGGAAGTCAAGGTTTATTGTCAACGATAAGAGACATAGGAACTTCGACAGATGTCACCGGAGAGCAAGCAAGAGCACACGAAGAACTCGAAGTGACCTACGAGATGGGAACCATCATCCCAACGGAACCGTCTCAAACGACAACATATCAGCGATAATCTCGCACAATCATAGAGTTAAGGGAAATGGCCTCAATGGCAATGGAGCAGGTGCGGCAAAGCGAATTAAGAAATCAGGAGCTACAACTCCAAGCCCGAGGTCAAGAAGAGGAGTTTAGAAGACAACTTACGAAGCTCCAAGAGATGGTCATTGACGCCCGGAACACTACCGGACGGGAAACCACGCTAAGAGAGCACCACAACGGAATCCTATGGGGGACGCGTGCACCAGAAACCAGGGACAAGGTAAACTAGCCAGTAGTGTGGGTAGACCCGTTGGTCCAGGAACAGCTTGGCGAGACAACCCCGCAGGATGAGACGCATTAAGAGTCTCCAATAGGATCGACTGAGATGAGAAGTCTCAAAGATTGATTGGCCCAAGCAGAGGCCGCATGCCGCGACCTTCGAAATGAAATACAATGGATTACATCACCCTAGGAGGGATCCCGAACGGGGCACCAAGTGGAAGACACTCTGGGAATAGGCGAGCTATGGCAAATGATGATGAAAAAAGAAGTAGGAGTACACAAGCATACGTTCTGAACTGCACCATGCTATATCAACAACGCCAGAGATTCAGTATGTGATCGAACAAACGTGACATACCCCATTCACAAGAATGATCACAGCGGCCCGCATTCGCGACGTCGGAAAAATAAAATTCCCACATATTCAGGGAATACGGACCCTATAGCGCATCTGAAATCATTCCGACTCGCAGCTGACCGGACTCACCTCGAGGGTGACAAACAGGACATGGACTTTTGCAGGTTCTTCTCTGAAAACCTCATCAGACCCGCCTTGGATTAGTTTTCAACGCTGCCAAGGGAATCTATAGACGAATTTGAGCAACTCGCGGAGGTGTTTCTGAAGCACTACTCTATCTTTATAGAGAACCGTACCACTATAGACAGCCTACTTAACTTAACCCAGATGAAGTTCGAACCACTACAAGACTACATACCACGCCTATAAATGTCCCTAACGACATGACCTTGATCGTGCGTAAAAGAGGGATATTGCATGCCTCGACATTCAGCCAAGATCTGACGGTCCAGCCTCCGAGCTCGCTAGATGACGCATTACACAGAGTAACCCACTTCATCAACTGGGAAGAACAGAGATCCGAGCTCAGGCGCCCTGAAGAGGTCGGGAAGCGCTTTGAGAAGAAAGAAACCACGAAAGCACAACAAGTGACAAGTAAAGTCCAAAGAACAAGAAAATATCGACAGGCCGTCACTCGTTCTTGGTGGGGAAGTTTAAAAACAGAAAACCACTGGATAATTCAAAATATTGCGACTAGCATCAAACACACGGGTATACGCTGGAAGAATGAAAACTGGTCAAGGAAAGTAACGACCTTCATGGTAATCGATGTGTCAGCACCCTTTAACGCGATCCTAGGAAGACCTTGGCTTTACGCGATGAAAGCGGTAGCATCAACGTATAACCAGTGTGCGAAATTCCCAACTGATGACGGAGAGGGAATCATATACAGCAGTCATGCTGCATCACACCAATGCTACCAAGAAAGTTTCAAACAAACTTGAGGGCAAACTTTATAGCAATTAACCAAAAACTGGTCGGACGCCAGTAAAAAGACGGACGACCTCGCCAACCAAAGGCCAGAAGAGATCAAAACCATCAAGATAGTTGTCGACCCAAGTCACCCGGATAGAGAATTAACCATCGGAGCAGACTTGGACCCCACAATTCGTCAGGATCTGGAGAACTTCCTCAGGGAAAACACGGCGACATTCGCCTAGACCCCATAGGATATGAAAGGAATTAACCCGTCGATGACAACACATGAGCTGAACGTCGATCGAACCTACAAGCCGGTTAAGCAAAAACAAAGAAAACTCAGTCCAGACAAAGCTAAAGCAGTCTGTGACGAGGTCGAGAAACTATTGAAGATGGGGGCAAAAAAGGAGGTCAAGTACCCTGACTTGCTGGCAAATCCGGTAGAAGTACGAAAGAAGAATGGTAAATGGAGGGTATGCGTAGATTTCACCGATATTAACAAAGCATGCCCCAAAGACAACTATCTGCTCCCATAAATCGAAAAAGTGGTGGGGTCAACAGCGGCGAATAAGCTAATGTCCTTATAGATGCCTTCCATGGCTACAATCAGATTTTCATGCATCCGGATGACAAAGAAAGGACATCCTTTATAACCGAACAAAGGACTCATTGTTATCGTGTAATGTCGTTTGGACTCAAGAATGCTTGCGCAACATATCAGCGACTGGTGAACTTCATGTTCGCAGAAGAATTGGGAGATACGACGGAGTTTTACATCAACGACATGTTGGTTAAATCAGCGGACGCAAAAGATCACGTTGGGCAACTACGTTGGTGCTTTGATATCCTCAATAAGTTCGGGATGAAACTCAACCCGGCTAAATGCGCTTTTGGAGTATCGTCCGGTGATTTTTTGGGATACCTCGTAACCAAAAGAGGGATATAAGCCAACCCACGCCAGATAAATGCACAACCAAATATGCGTCCACTGCAAACAAAAAAAGAAGTCCAACAGCTAACTGGGAGGATAGCAGCGCTGAACTGCTTCGTGTCATGGTCAACTGACAGATGTCTACCATTCTTCAAACTGCTTAAGGACAACAAGAAGTTTGTCTGGGATGATAAATGCCAAGAAGCCTTCAAAGAACTAAAAACTTATTTAGCAACTCCGCCAATCCTAGCAAAACCAGAAGAGGGAGAAGAGCTTTACCTTTACCTCGCAGTGTCAATGATGGCAGTGAGCGGGGTTTTAGTACGATCGGAAGCAGGAGAACAATTGCAAATTTACTACGTGAGTAAATCCCTGACGGAACCGGAAGAAAGATATCTGCTAGTAGAAAAGATAGCTCTACCCTTGGTAATGGCTGCGAGGAAACTTTGCCCGTATTTCCAATCCCACACGATCGTGGTGATGACAAATCAACAGTTACACATGATCCTACAAAGCCCAAGTAAGTGATGATGGCTGGTCAAATGGGCGATGGAGTTCAGTGAGTATGATATCGAATATCAACCCCGCACAAGTATGAAGTCTTAGTTCCTTGTGGATTTCATTATCAAAATCTACAGAGGAGCTGACAACATGGAGGTCAATCAAAGACCCTGGACGGTCCACCTCGATGGATCATCTTCTCGGAATGGATCAGGGTACGGTATAAGATAGACCTCGCCCAGCGGCAAACTGATCGAGCACTCCTGTCAGCTAGGGTACTAGGCCTAAAACAACAAAGCTGAGTACGAGGCCATGCTTGCCGGACTAAGAATTGCAGCAGGAATGGGGGTCAAACATCTAAAGGCTCATAGCGACTCCCAACTGGTGACCAGCCAGTACCATGGTGAGTACGAGGTAAAAGACGCTAGGACAAACGCATTCCTAGAGCTCGTTAAAAATGCGGCATCGCAATTCAAAAAATTCAAACTCGAAAGGATACATCGGGTGGAGAATGCGGCGGCAGATGCCTTAGCATCACTCGCGTCTACATCAGAACCTCTCGTAAGGCGAATAATCCAGGTAGAGTATCTGGAAAAACCCAGCATAGAAATAGCTGGAGCGGTGTTAGCCATAACCTAACAAGAAAAGGATGACGATGAGCAAAGGCACGAGGCCAGAATCACTGCAGATCCAGAATGGTGGATTCCCACCAAACAGTACATCTCTGATTGGGTAACCCCACAAGACCAATGGGAAGAAAGAAAGCTAAAAACTCAAAGCACACGGTTCCACATTATAAATAGACACCTTTATAAAAGAAGCATGGCGGGACCTTGCCTTTTATGCACAACAGACAACGAAGCAGCTCAGGTTCTGGCAGAAGTTCACCTCGAAGTTTGTGGAAATCATTATGGGGGGAGGGGGGCACTGCCATTCAAAGTAAAAAGGCAAGAATACTATTGGTCATCGATGGTGAAAGATAGCGAAGACTACTCAAGACGCTGTCAGAAATGTCAACGACACGCTCCCTTGATACATGTGCCAAGTGAGAAAATAGGACAAATGGTGATCCCATACCCTTTCATGCGCTGGGCTGTGGACGTCATCGGACGACTAGAACTATCTGGAAGGAAACGTTCCTGCTTTGTTCTGATTGCAACAGATTATTTCACCAAGTGGGTCGAAGCAGAAACATTCCAGCAACTGACAGGACCCCAAGTGTGGGAATTTATTTGGTGGAACATGGTTTGTAGATTCAGAATTCCAGAGGAAATCCTAACTGACAACCAGACCAACCTCGTATCGCCTCAAGTGTAAAGTTTGTGCGAGGAACTCCAGATTCGGCTGACCTCGTCAACACTACGCTACCCCCAGGGAAATGATGAGGCATAAGCCATCAATAAGACAATACTGTCACACTTGAAGAAAAAACTAAATTCGAAGAAGTCGCACTGGTCAGACGAACTGCAATCAGTACTATGGGCATACACGAAGAGCGACAAAGGAAAGCCCATTCATGTTGGCTTACGGAGTCGAAGCAATGGTACCAGCATAACTCAGTGTCCTAAGCCTGAGAAGAGAAATGATCGAGGAACCGGGAACTAACGACGAGATACTGGAGGATCTAATCGACACAATAGATGAAAAACAAGATCAGGCCACCCTAAGAACACAAAACTACCAGCAAATAGTGGCGAAATTCTATAATTCGAAGGTGAGGGCACGAAGGTTCAAGGAAGGAGACCTGCTCTTCATAAAAGTGTTTCAAAACACGAAAGAACTAAACGCTAGGAAGCTGGGAACAAACTGGGAAGGACTGTACCAAATCTCAAGCGTGCTAAAAGATGGAGTTTACCGACTATGGGACCCTGTGACAGGTAGAGCGGAGTTACGGCCCTGGAATGTTATGAACCTAAAATAATATTATGTTTAAATATGTAATAAAGAACTAAGCATGGGCTTGATTTCGATGGTAGAATACGTAGGCAGCTCGTATATAAACGAGTCCAACCCCTTTTAATAAAAATGTTTTTACCATTTTGCTAGGAACACTAAATAAATACAAGAAGTGGCGAAAAAATCAAAAGTCATAATTACACCCAAAAAAAAAGAAGTATCCAAAGCAAAAATCTTTTCTTAAAAGAGAAAGAAGAAAAGACAGAGAAAGAGTCGCCTTAGACTTGATTCCCTGCCACGATGTCAGCAGCGCGAGCATCTACACCAATAGTCTCGCCAGCAGCAGGGTCCTTGGGATCGGCGTCTTCAGCGACATGGTCTTTCGAGTCAATGATGGCGGCTGCAGGATCACGAGGGGGGAGAGGAGCCTTCAATAAAATAACTCAAGGGATCGACCAGGGGAGTCTCGACCATGGTTTTAGCTCCACGGAACAAATCTGGAAAAGACAGCTCGTTCATAACCAGGTTAGGCTCTTCCTTGTACTGTGCCCTCACCAACGCCAGCTTCTCTAGGAGGGAAGCCTTCTCATTAGCAGCAATAAAGTCCTCAGATTCAAACTCCTCGATCAGCATGAGGTTAAACTCGAACTCGCGAATACCAACGCTCACCTGCCACTCCGCCTCCTTTCGAGACCACTTCTCGAAAACATGGTCGAGCACCTCGCACCAACAAGAATTTAGAGCCTTCTTCTCTTCTTTCAGAGCATGGACCCGAGCAGCAATATCGCCGTTACGAGATATCAGGAGTTCAATATCCTAGGACTTCAGCTCTTTCTCTTCTGAGACGGCGGAAAGTTGCGAGGTAAGACCTTTCTTCTCCGATTCAAGGGACTTGATCCTTTCACCAAAATGGGCTCGCTCATCCTTGAGAATCTCCTCGAGCTTGGAATTCGAAGCCCGGAGATCCTCGAACTTCTCGCTCAAGAGAGAATTCATGAATTTAGTTTCCAGAGTGAAGACAATGTTTTTCATCTCGTTGGTCGCCTAAACGGCAGCCAAAATTCCATTATAAAACCACAAAGCTTGAAGCAGGAAAGGAAAGAGACTGAAAATAAGGGTCACAAACCCGAGTATGCAGTGTGAGAGCGGTCTCGAACTTACCCCGCTCGGACATCTCATCTACAAAGGAGGCCTCGTTCATGTTCAGAAAGGCACAGATCCCGAGCTAATTCTAGGGAGGGCAATGGCCAGCACCGACAGCGGAGAAGCCCAAAGGAAGCCTAGCCGAGGCCACGGTCTGCCTGCACAACGGGAGCATTTTGCGAGAGGGACGATGTCAGAGTCAGAAGTTGGTAGATGAAAGGCCAAAACCCAGGAGGAAGCACCGATCCCTTGAAACTGGAGACTATCGTCCTGGCCGAACTTCTCCTCCTTAACGATCTTCTTCCTCTTAGGAGCCAAAATAGGCATCTCAGTCGATTGAAGCACGCGAGAAGAAGTAGAAGGGAGAACGCGGATAGAAAACGCACAAGGTTGCTTAGCTGTGCACTAAAATTCAGTAAAAAGAAGAAGAAGGAAAGAAGGAGAAACCGCAGAGATTGGCAAAACTAACCAACAGGATCCCCAGGAATAGTCGCCGAAGAGGTTAGACAATGCCTAATTCGCACCGCGGAAAAGGAATTCCTATGCACCTTGCCGTCTCTCAACTTCTTTAAAAGAGCGGACGCAGCGGCAGTGAGATCAAGAGTGGGATATTCTGCAAAATGAAAGAAAAAGGTAAGGAACCAAGGGCGGTAAAAAATACGGACAGATGTAAAAAATATATATATAGTCAATCAACCGGATTTTTCTCTCCAATTTTGAATAATATAATTAGGGTCAAATTCCCCAATCACGTCCTGAGAAAGCTTAAAGAAAAAGAACTTCAGCATCCAATGCGTATCCTTGCGAGGAATACCATCGAGAACCTTCCGCACACCAGGGTTAGAGAGATACACAGTCTTGGAGCCAAGATTCCATTTGGCAATGTAAAAAATAAGGAGCTTGTAAGCCCCAATCAAAATGCTAGTCTCAGCACCTCGACTTAAGAGAGCGAGAACGACGCGAAGAAATGACGGACACATTTGGCCAACAGAAAGATTTAAGGAATGAAGGACTTAAAAGAGAGAAAAAGGAATAGGGAATCGAAGATGGCAATCGGAGAAATAGACGGCATAGGCACCAAGCCATCCCAGCGGAGCATCTTTAGGAGATTGATCCTCTCCAGCCACCTGGGTAACAACACCTTCCAAAAAATTGTAGAGATGCTGGAGTTCATCAAGTCCTGCAGCATTCAAACTGAGGAACCCCATGCCAGTCGATTGTCTCTGAGAAACGTCGGAGATAGTCTTAGAATCTCCGGCATAATCAGAGGAAGGGGAATGAGAAGTGAGAGGCCTGGTACTCGATTCGGCAGCCATAAAATTTCGAAGAGAAAGAGTAGAACGAGAAGAAAAGCTCATACACAGCGAAGCAGTGAATGCAAAAAACTACTAAAAACCCACGAAATAAAACGATTCGAATAGCAAAGGAAACGAGAAATACCTATTCAAGGAAGTGGACGGCAAAATAACTAAAGCAAGGAAGGGGAGACATTTTTAAACTCGCAATGACTCACAACCAGGGGAGCCGGTAATCATTAATCTCCTAACAATCCAACCGTTAAAATCAAAAAGATTTTAAATGAACGGCTAAGATCGCCCAAAGAAGAAATAAATGAGTTGAGCTAATTGTAAATCAAGCCTGACGATATAAATCGGGACTACCAAAAGTCACCCCGCGTCATCCAATAAAGGAGGAGAACAAGTCGGGCTCGAAATTATCCGAACCCCGACAACTTAAGCTGGGATCATCAAAATTTACCTCGCAAAATAAAATTTGTTAGGCGAGATAAAGCACAAACGACGAAGGAGATTCGAATAAATAAACAATAATCTTGTGGACAAAGACAAGGTGATCTCCACAAACTGGCCAGACAAAAATAGCAATAATAAAAGCGCGCTTCAAAGAATAAAAAGACAGATAAACAATCAAAAGGAAAATCGCCAACCAGTTTAAACATAAAAGTAGCCCAAAAGTGCATACGATAATAAAAGTGCATAAGAGACAGAAAATAAAGGCAATAAAGCTAAAAAAGAGTAAAAGAAAGAGATTTTTCAGATATCGCTCGAGCCATCTCTTTAAGTGGGCAAAGGAATGCATCAAACATCAGTGTCGGGACCCTCATCGGAGTCAGTAGGGAAGTACTCGCGCCCAGAGCTGAAGTCGAACACCTCGTCAACACCATCCTCGAAAGCTTCAAGGTTAAGACGATCCCTTTCGGCACCCAAAGAAAGGGTATCAGAAGATGGAACCCCGGATTTCACCTCCTCGACGAGCTTGGAACAGAGATCAGCCCTCGCTTTAATAACCTGGTAGTTGGAGTACTTCCTCAAGCGATCGAACTTGTTCTGGACCCTGGCGAGATGCTTCTTGAACCTCTTCTTCAACACGCGGAAATTCTTGTGAACAGCCCAAGCCACCGCCCTCTCATGAGAGATATTCCACTGATGACGCTCGAGGGATAGTGTCTTCAACACATAATCGGCCTCACGATGAGTAAAAGCCAATTCCCTCTTTGTACTATCCACACCAGCCCAAAGCTTGGCAATCTCAGCGTCCCTGGCAACCACAGCATCGTTCAAAATCCTCATCGAGTCCGATAGAGCATAAGAAAACAAACCCGCAACATTTGGAAGCACACCCAACAAAGAGCCCGACTCAAAGCCACCAACTAACTTGTTCAGCGCAGCTAGTCCTGGGCATTCGGGTACCTGATCGGGTCCGGGTTGGGTATTTCGGGTTTTGGATTATTCGGGTTATTAATTTAAAACCCGTTCAGGTATTTTAAAAGATTGGGTCGGGTTTGGTTTGGTGTATATCGGGTTCGGATCGGGTTTTGTATTTTTTCTAAAACCCAAGATATTTCCAAACCTATAAAAATTTCGGGTATGGTTTGGATCTGGTTCGGATCCGGTTTGGATAATCTAAACCAAACCTTCATATTTAAAGAGAATTAACTTGTTATTGTGACTAGTTTATCAAACAAACATTGAAATATGCTGAACCATTAAAATATAATCCTTCAATCTTAACATAAACAAAGACAAAAAGTTTTAACATAAAAGCAACATTCAGCAAAATGCAAATAGAAACTTAGAAAGATGTACGAGAGTAATAAAAGAAACAACCAATAGTCTGAGAGAAACATATATGATAAGAAACATAGATGATAACAAATATGGTCAAGAGGTACTCGACAATATCTGCAAAATAACAAGAAACATATATGATAAGAATCATAGATGATAACAAGAACCATAGATGATAGAACAAAGATGAATCTAGTAATTATACCTTGTATCACACATAGTGGATTCCACCATAAGAGTCTTAGTCCATAAGTGAACATAGAATTTCAAATTCTGCATTCAAACAAACACAACTATTAAATCACAGAAAACAAATCAAAGAAAACAAGTCAAAGTTGTAAGCATTTAATCTTTCTCAAGATTGTCTGCTTCTTCAGTCTCATCAAGTATTTGTGCATTTGTAAGCACTTTTTCTTCAAGCCTATTTTCTTGCCTGAGCCACTGTTCTGAGCACATCAAAACCTCAACCATAAAATGGGTAAGGCAGTTCCTACTTGGTGAAATAAGTCGACCACTTGTGCTAAAAGCACTTTCCGAAGCCACAGATGACACTTGCATAGCAAGGACATCTCGTGCAATCTCAGCTAATATAGGAAATTTGGCTTTGTTCAGTCTCCACCATGATAGTATATCAAATTCCATCCCAACTATCAACTTAGGACTCTCAACACCCTATTTCAGATATAATTCTAACTCATCTCGTGTTTCCCTTTCTCCTATCTCACTCATCATCTCTTTGTATCTAAGGTCA